>BGPT01001290.1:144736-156683 GCA_003297045.1 Symbiodinium sp. clade C Y103
GATAGTTATTATCTTCATCATAGACTTTTAATAAATCTATTTCGTATTTAGCATTTCTATTTTTAGTTCCTCTATGTAATATGATTTTATTATCATTCAAGCAGTCATCGGGTTCAAAAACATTTATTGAAACTGATTTATTGTTTTCTTCAAATCTGTCTATGTCCCTATTGCCAGTTGGAAAATGTACACCGTCCCAATTCAAAATATCATCGTTCAATTTGTTATAGTGAAACATTTCCTCTGGGTGGTGTTTGCTTACTTTGGCATAGACTATGGATTGAATACAATATTTGAAGCATGTTTGGTCTTTGATTTTTATGTTGATACATGCCTTTTTTAACTTAATCCATTCTGGTAATTCTATGTGTCTCCCTGCTCTTGTTGGGTCATATCTGTCATAGTGAATAGTTATTGACAACATCTTTTTGAAACGTAAATTTGATGCTGATGCTTCTAAATTTCGTATTTTTAATAAGATTTGTTTAACACTGTCTTCTAATGCTTGTGTTAGTTCATCTGCATTACTGATATTAAACCGTGTTGATGGTAGTGCATATACAAGTTCCTGACTGCCGATTTCATTACCTCCATCATCATATTCAGGTTTTCAAATAATCCTTCTGTTCTTATGTTAAGTTTCATGCTTCTGTTCTTCTTCAAAAATTCCAATAGTCTCTGCTTTTGGTGTGCAATCATTTCTAAACCTCTTTCACCTTCAAAGTGTTTATTTTCCAAAACTATTGAATTAGCATATCTTCTAAATGCTGATTGAATGTCTCTGACCCTAAATTTGTTTTGTATTGCGNTATTGAATTAGCATATCTTCTAAATGCTGATTGAATGTCTCTGACCCTAAATTTGTTTTGTATTGCGCGTTTGGTTAATAAGTTTCTGACTTTTCCTTCACTGAAAGCATCTCTTGCCTTGTTTAAAGCATAACTTCTGTATTCACTAGTTTTCTTTACTGTTAGTAGTTTCTTTGTTAAAACATTAGATATGGGTTTGTCTTTGTTGTATCTAAATTTCTTGTTGTCTATTACTATTGATTTCAATTCTTTTCTTCCTCTTTTTGGTATTTCTGCTAAATCATTACTCAATAGATAGTTTATAACTTTTTTCATCATATAATAGTATATATGTTATTTAGCTAATTTATCTTTAAGTAGTTTTTACAAGAATGTTTTTTAATCTTTGAATATATACTGAAAGAATAGTTATTTAAGTATATTAGTAGGATGGATTGTGTGAAGGATTTACCCGTTGATGTGCTGAGTAAAATTGCTTCTTATAAAATTGGAGACCCTAAATATTTGAAAATAAAGCATAGTGAAGCATTGAAGAGAATACATAACAAAGATAAAATATCAAGATTTGGTCCTAAAATAACAAGACATTTGAAATCAAGAAAAAAAAATGTGTAATTGAATACTGTATTGTGAGAGAGGGAGTGCCATTTGGTTTAAAAAGTATAGGAAACATCATAACAGAAGAAAAAGAAGAATTACTATCTTTGATTTATGAAGAAGTAGAAGAAGATAGTTAAAATTTTAGAGTTAAACTTGATATTGAAGTCCAAATAGTAGCAAAACTCCCGGATAAAGAGTATGGAGACAATGAATTTATTTGTAGAGAATTCACTTCATGCATGACTTTGATGAATATGTAGATGAAGATAATATAGACGATGTATTGAATAAAGCAGATGAAGAAATAAATACCGACATGGAAGAAGACCAAGATAAAGATAGTATAATAGGAATACAGACATTTCATTTTGAATCAATAATTATTGAAGATATTTACTACTAACATATTTCTAATAATATTTATTTATTAGAATTATGGATTTGTAGGATAGGGTTATTAAAGGGTAGGGAATAATGTTTATTGTTGTCTATTGTTTTGCTTTTTTAAATGTTGTTCTTTGCTTGGTTTGTTTTTGTTTTTTCGTTGTTACAGGAATTCTTGGAAAAGACATTAGAGAAAATAATCATATTTATATGTAATGGATAGATTTTGTAGACACTGTGTTAAAGATTTACCAATTGATAATTTTGAAGATGGATTGAAGACTTGTAAAAAATGCTTGGAATACAAGAGAAAGAACTATGACAAACATAAAGATAAAGTGAATGAAATACGAAGAACTAAATATAAAGAAGATGAAGAATATAGAAAAAAGAAACGGGCACAAATACAAAACTATCGTGATAAAGTTGCCTTTTGTAATGTATGTAATTCATCAATGAAGGCACAATGTTATTCAAGACATTTAAAAGCAGAGAAGCATAAAAGGAATTTAGGAACGGTTGATGGATAGGCTTTTGTAAAATGAATAAGGTAATGATGCTTTTGACTGCTATGATTTTGAAAAAGTGAATGAGGTAAGTATGCTTTGACTGCTGTGATTTTGAAAAATTGAATCAGGTAAGTATGCTTTGACTCCTATGATTTTGAAAAATTGAATGAGGTAATTATGTTTTTGACTGCTATGATTTTGAAAATTGAATGAGGTAATTATATTTTGATATTGTTGAGAAAAATGAAGCAATTAACAATATATAAACTGACTTTTTGGACTGTTATGCTTTTTTTATGAATGAATTTTGATTTGTTATACTGCTATGATATTAGTTTAGAAAACTTCACTGAATCAACTTTTTTTACATTTTTTGGGGGGTGTGGGGGGGAGGTGGGTGGGGGGGAGGGTAAAGGGTTTAGGGAATTGTTCTTGCTGTGTGTATATATATATATATGATCTGTGTATGTGTGTGTATATATAATATTATAATATATATATATATATGTATATTTTTTTATATATTTGTGTGAGGATTCGCACTGTAGGTGCACAACTTATTCCTCATAGTGTGGTGCTCATTGCATGGCAGGAATCCTCACTTCCAACTGCCGTTGCAGTCCTGGGACCAGCCTTCAGGCACAAAAAATGCCCGTTGCACCTGAGCTGTTCCGGGGCTGATTCAAAAGCATGCAGGTTGCGAGCCATGCTTTGGAAAAGTCAATGGCTGGACTCAAACACCAAGGCAACAAGGTCCTAAAGGGGACATGCTTCAAAGATCAGCGTCGTCAGCGTCTCAAATCTTGTACTGTAAACCTGCATTTTCGAGCGATTGCCATTGACTTGACAGGTGCCTAATGAAAACTAAACCATTGAAACCCACCGACTTGTCGGCACCCTGTGGGCAGGCAAGAAGGGTAGATACTGGCAATGGACTGCGCCCCTTGCGCAAGCGAAACCTTCAATCTGTCTGCACCCTGTGGGCAGGCAAGATTGGTACTAGGCTGAATCTTGGAAAATGACTGCACCCCGTGCGCAGGCAAAATCCAAGAATCTCAATCCCAGCAAATTGTCTGCGCCCCATGCGGTAAACCTTCACAATTGTCTGCGCCCCTTGCGCAAGCGAAACCTTTTAAACTGTCTGCACCCTGTGGGCAGGCAAGATTGGTACCAGGCTGAATCTTGGAAAGTGACTGCACCCCGTGCGCGGGCAAAATCCAAGATTCTCAATCCCAGCAAATTGTCTGCGCCCCATGCGCTGAACCTTCACAATTGTCTGCGCCCCTTGCGCAAGAAAAGTCTTGAAGAATTGCATCCTCGGAGTCCTGGGAAACTGTCTGCGCCCCTTGCGCAATCGTGAAGCCCTTCAGATTCGGAAATGCAGGAAGCAGGACAGGCCTTGCAAGCGATCGCCATCACACCCAGAGGTGTCAGCAAAGGCCGGCAATATGAATAGCTGCGAGATGAATATGACATCAAAAATTCATCACATGGACTTGACTCCCTTGAGGACCTTGGCAGTCCTCATGCGAGCAAGGAATCTCAAGCTGCATCTTGCACAACGGGCAAGTTGGGGAAGTTCCGCAGGCCAACCATTTGGAAATGCAACCTCGATGGAAACAATGGCCACAGGGAAGCTGAACCACTTTTCCGGGCGCAGCCAGGCTCAACAAACCATCCAAACACACAGAGCAAGTCTCATTCAGACCTTCCGTTGTCTGAACCTCTGGAAGCATGGCTTCTACTTGGGCCATGCGGTGTGGGAGCTTCTCTGCCTTCTTTTCCTGACGAAGCAGTTCTCTTTGCCCGGCTCTCAAGGTAAGGGAGATTTCCATTTTCAAAGATCTGGCCCAGCGCAGTTCGTCCATCATGTTCTGGCTGTCGGTGTGACCATTGACGCTAAGAATAGCCTGACAGGGCTTCACCCGATCCCCTTCGTTTCTGTTGTTCCACTTGCCAATCAGAGTGCCCCGCAGGTTGACATCAGTGATCACCAAACCATCAAGTCCCTCTGAAGACAAGGTCTTGATGCCAAGGGGCTCTTCTACAGTTTCACGCTTCACATGCACCCAAAATATGCCACATGGAAGGATGCGTTGGTTGAAGAAGCCCAGTCCGAGGCAAGACATGGCTGCTATTCAAGCGCACCTAGTGAGTTCCCTACCGATCTGACTTTGAGGCCCAAAAGCTGAGGGCATCCTGATTTGGTCAATACAGACTTTAGATAATACAAAATGGACACGCAAACGGACCCATCCTCCTTTTCATGATTGGAAAAATGACAAAGTCCAGCTATTCCCTCTTGCATTGAGACCCTCACGTGCCAAAGCCATCATAGTCGTCCATCTGTCTCCTTGGACGGATTTGCAACTTACACAGTCACAACTGAAGGACATGTATTAGCAATTGGTTTGCTGTTGAAAAAATACTCTTTGTTTGAAGGAGGATGTAAAATAGTCTAAAATGATGTTGCATAGATCACTATCGCCAGTTTCAAGCCAATGTTCCTCTATCATATTTCACCAAGTAGAAAAAGTATGAAAAGCATTGCAAGGTACGCTGACCAAATAGAAACTTTGAAAGATGAAGAGGCAAATGTAAGGCCAGCAGCGAAAACATTTCATGCACAAAAGAAGCAAACAAATGCCACAGTTCAAACAACTCAACCTATGAAAGTTGATCAAGAAAGGCAACCAAGTCCAGCTCCTCCACCTCCCTCAACGGTGCCCCATTCAATAAGACTGCAACCATCACAGCTTGGAGCAGAATTGCTGTAGGACAAACAATGCAAACATCGTGGAGAGAAATGATCAAATCACAGAGGAGAACTGATCAAACAAAATAAACATAAACTAGCAGAACAAATATATACATCTCATCAGTCCGGCCCTTGCGGTTGGTTCGAAGGTCCTGCAACTCGCCCACATCAAATTTCAGTTGGCCCGCATCCTGCGCAACGGCTGCGCAAGCTTCTTAAAGCTCATTTCGTACGACGAATGACGCTAATGTCTCCAAAACTCCCCAGAACCCCCAGAAGCACCTGGTGGTGACAAGTTGAAAAGCACAGAGCGCCGGTGATCTCAACAATCTCAACTAGTTTGACCATTGATCAATCTGAAGTTGAGGTGGTGAAGTTTTGATCAAACTACGGAAGTGTTAATCAAACTTCACCACGTTGTAAGACATGGAAGTTACGTGTGAACCTGCACTCGAGACAAGGCACGGCGACGCGACACTTGGAACACTCAACCGACACATTCCACGACTGAGGTGAACCTGTGATTCATCTGGCCGAGCTCTCCATGTCCGCCATGAACATTTCAACGTCCCAGAGGCCTCTCACAAATGCCAAGAGTTGCCAAGGGTGTCCGAACATCTGAAAATCATCTGCTGAACTTCTGATATCACGCTCAACAGTGGCTCGGTCATTCATGTATCATACCTTTGGCCGCCTTGGCCCAAATCATGGAGTCTTACTGTCGTTCGAATTGCATACCTGCATACGGAGCAACAATCTGCATTTGGCGCGTGATTGAATCATGGCTGCGTGTCTGCAGTCTGTGGGAACGAAAGACATATTATGAAAAGCCCAGCGCCAGGGGCCACAGTGACTTGCACCATGCAACACTAAAACAGTTGCGTCACATTTACTGCTGATTCCGTACCGATTTGGCAAACAGCTATTGGATTTGATGCTATTTGCATCTGTTTGACATCCTGTGCGAGAAGATGGTTGCTATTAGAGTAGAGATGTTGACCTGTCTAGGAAACCGAGAAAATGAAAGGCCTTCATGGTCTAGTGACTAGTGAACATGCCTACAACCTCACATCGGCCACCACAACACCAGTTGGAATGATTGACGAAGCAATCAGCAAGAAAACTGCATTGCATCAAAGCTCGTGATATCAGCAAGACAAGCTGTTTGAAATCTGCTTTACATCAAGGCTCGTGATATCAGCAAGACATTTGTTTGAAAACTGCATTACATCAAGAAGGGTGCTATCAGCAAGAAAAGCTGGTGGAAATTTTGCACATCAAGGCTGGTGATATGAACAAGAAAAGCTGATTGAAACCTGCGTTACATCAAGGCTCGATATGAGCAACACGAGCTGTTTGAAAACTGCGCTACGTCAAGGCTAGTGATATCAGCTAGAAAAGCTGGTTGAAACTTGCAGTACGTCACGGTTTGTGCTTTGAGAAAGAAAAGCTGGTTGAAATCTGCGTAGCCAAGGAATCAAAAAACTCTCGCAGTAGGAGTGTGTTTCATAGATTGAAGGAGACAAACGAGAATCAATACGATATCATTCATTTACGTCAAAATGACTTAAAGACATATGATTGGTTAAATATATTATATAATAGTATATGCATGAAAATGGAGTGTGAGACTGAATTGTGTGTTAAAGTGTTGAGTCACATTGCTTCTCATCGACTTAGAGAGCCTCAATCCCATTACCAGTGAGAAGAGAAACAAATTTCTTAAATAGAAAGTTTGTAACTTATCGGTTTATCAGAAATGAGGTACCTTTTCCAAGACAAAGTCTTGAACGCATCATATCAAAGAAACTAAAATATTGTTTGCATAATGGATCATAAAACACGAATTAACACAACACATGTAGAAATATGTCTTAGGGTCAGAAAAAAAAGATGAACAAAATGAACACGATGAATATTCACACATTTACTGTAGCCAAAGCGGCCACAGCCAGCATATAGGTTCCTGCTTGTATAAAGATGTGTGTGATTTTATGATGTAATTTAGTTTTGATTTGTTGTACATGTAGCCTACACACTTCTCTCTGTCAGTTGTTTTGGGGCATCACCGATTGATCCGATTTCTGTTTGGAGATGTTTGGAGTGGATATGACATGGAGCAAACCCTGATACAACACCTGAATGAAATGGGCCTTCAAATGGTCAGATCCGAAAAGGCGGGAAATCAGCCAACATCCTGGCCGTATGTGAATCAAAGGCATCTGCTTGCATGTTGACTTTAAAGACTGTGCGATGGCTCGTGTGAAGTTCGACATCTGGGACAGCAATCGGAAGGCAATCGGATGGCACCTGTTTCATTTCTCGTTTCGGCAGCGCAGACTTGGCCTGCTCACCACTTGGCCCATTGGTGATATCAGTACAGTTGTCATACGAAAGGTTTCAAAGCGATCACTGATTCGACGACCTTGTTCAATTCAGCTTACGTCGTCAGGAAACATTAATACTTCTGCAAGAGTTCTCAGTGGCTGGCTGTTGAAAGCAGCATCATTATGGCCATCCTGAACAAGAATAAGTACAACATCCACTGCATGATACTCCATCCTTGCCGGTCTATCTAGGGCATCCACTGCATTCATCATTTCAATCAATGTCCTCCTAACACCATCAACATCCATCAGCTGCTCTGCTACTGTCGCTAGGATGTACAAAATCTGGCTGGCAAAAAGTCTCCTTCATGATCGTCAACCTATTTGAACTCCTATACAGTGCCTGTACATATCCTCGCTGCCCAGGCAGCGTCTCACTGATATCCAACATGGCACCAAAGCTACCCAGAGCACAGCAGTAGATTTTTGGCGCCCCAGTCGCTCTGTGTCCTTTTGCCTGCCATTGTCACATGGCATTCAGATCACCGACGTCTTAAGCCTCAAGGCTCAGAGCCTGGCAATGTGGTTCCTGTAAAAACACCAGTTGAATTGTAGATCCATGGTACTTTTCGAGTTCATGTCATGCAGTTAGAATTTCAGATCCATCGAAATCCATCAATAGATATTGAGTTCAACCCCTTACGGATGATTTCAAGTGTCTAAAATAATCTAAAATATGAGTTTTAGGACCAAAGATGCTTCAACAAGTTGAAGTCCGGGTCTCAAAAGCCACAGCTCACCACATCGGGATCTGCCCCAGCTGTAGATGGAACTCGCTGGTGCACAAAATCTCCACACCAAGTGTTGTGAAAAAATGACTCTGTGCACCGGCTGTGGAAAAAAGTGATCCACCCTGTACACAGCCTGTATTACATGGTATTGCATGGTATCATGGCATCTCTCACTTTGTTCAAAACCCCATTTCTGTGCTGTAAGAGATGCTCAATTGTCCAGTAGCGGGTATGTAATTGGCACGGAGGCTGCTGATGACAAAGGTGGCATACATGGAGCCACCGCGAACCTGCACTGCCAAGAAGTCTAACATCTGCAAGATGCAAGACATTTGCAACTGCCTGTTTCTTCTCCGAACAGCCTTGTTAGCCGCATCATGCTGCATCTAGACATTAGACAGAATCTAGAAAGTTCATTTCAGCATGAAATAGCACTAGATAGCGTGACTGAGATGCTGGTTCAGAGTGATGTTCAGCCGTTTGTTCAGAAGCTTGTTCGGCCACCCACCCACGACCCAGCCTTGGTTGCACCGAAGATTGCTGCAGCATCTTTTGAGGTGACCACAATGCTGGCATCCGAGTTGCAGAAATTCGTTGGCACATAGCTGCAACGGCCACGCGAAAAGAGCTCCTTGAAGACTCCAAACTTCACGTTTTTGAAGGACACAGAGCCTGGGCAGAATCGCATAGCAAAACAGCGCACAAATGCCTTGCATCATGCCAATCCGGCATCTTTCTATGGGAATTGATTGGCTAGAAGTCCAACACAATCTCCAGAACATCTCATATATCTCACTATGTCTAAGTCTCACTTCTTCCTCTAGTAGCAGTACCTACCCATATATCATTAAATCGTACTGAATCATACTGAATCAAAACATAGCGTTTCATCTGCCCCAATGCGCCTGGAGGAACTTCCCACATGCCACCTCTTTTGCAAATCACCATGGATGCCTTGATGGTATCCCCAATGCGCTTGATGACGCCAAGTGCTGCTGCCGCCTCTTCCTTTTCTGCTTGCTTGCGAGCTTTCTCAGCTTCTTTGGCAGCTTGCTTCTCTGCTTTGTCTTGGACCTGCAATAATTTGGCACCAGGGGGAGAGTTCCTGTAACTCACCACAAATAGCAACAACTCCAACTTGGATCACAAAACACTTTGTGGAAACACTGATTCGACCATGAGTGTCGTAATTTAGCATCAAGCATCAACCATCATAATCACTAGAAAATGCAAGTAGCAATTGCAAATAATTAACCGTTATTAACCCATTCATTGTGAATTGTGACACTGACTTCTACGCGTAACTCAAAACATAGCCCCAGGCCTTCAATGCATCCCGGCCCTCTTTGGTCGTTGCCAGCTCTGCACGTTCTGCCCTCTGCCGAGCTTCCTGCGCCATGGCTTTCGCTGTTTCAGCACGCTTGGCCAAAGCTTCAGCCATTGCTCGAAGGGTCTGAGTACGTTCCATAGCCTCCAGAGCTGCTTTCTCAGCTGTAGTGGCCTCCAGACAAGCTTCTTCAGCTTGCAATTCCAACTTTGTGGCAGTTGATGCCATATCTTCTGCTTCTTTGCTCTTTCGACCACGCTTAGGTGCACGTTGCCCTGGCGTTGTCTGAGGACCTTCTTTGCCACGCTTGTGGGCGCGGGGTGGTGGGACCGTCTCGCCCGTAGCGACCGTCTCTCCGTCGATCATCGGGCTGCTACCAGGAAAGGACCTGAATGAAACCACTGCTCTTGTAGCAGGCAAGTCCAGAGCCAAAATGGATTCTTTCAAGCCAAGGGCTTGAGATGGGTTAAAGGATCAATAACTTCTTATATTCTTCTTATCATATCAATGATGCGCTGAAAATCCCAAGTGCACCAACATGCACCAACGCTACCAGCTGAAAGACACTGACAACCATCGCCTTGCTGCTGCCACGAGCTCCAAGTCAACTCACCTGCCATGTCATGGAAGATCCGGCTGTCATAAGTTGTCAGGAACAGAGAAGGAATCAGCAGAATCTGAGATTTCAGTATTGACAATCTTGATTTCTGTTATATTCTTTTCTGGTACTTTCAGCCTTTCAGCCTGCACAACATAGATGCAACTCGGAAAATGTTTGAGTACTCTCTGCATCCTGCAACACATGCACTGCCATTCTGAGGTGTATACATTGACTGCGTCTGAGGTGTAGTGCACTCAAGTGCGTCAGGTGTGCTTCAATGCCTCCGCAACATACACTCAAAGACATTCAAAGACCTACATACGTCCATGCGCATCTACACCTTCCTGCGCAAAAGTGTTTTTGCTTCAGCCAGCACCCAAGTTGACTCCTGCAGCTTGTGAGGGCTCAGGCCATGACGTGATGGTCCTGCTGAAGATCCAATCAATCAAAGTACCTGAACAAAATCATAGCATTGAACGATGTTGACATAACAGAAATGTCATGAGGAACCCTTTCCTGCAACCTATCCTTCTGCTTCTGCAGGATTCCGTTGACACTCACATAGTTCCGGACGGTCACATGTCTTCTGCATCAGTCAACGGCACTGTCGATCTGCACGCGGTGTATCAGGGATACTACAAATGGAAAACTGATTATCAACCCAAAGCAGAATATCATCATATTCGTATACATAAGCACAGTGGGTAGCCTGCTGTCTGCCTGTTTAGCTGTTTGATGACTTGTTATTTCCTTGAGCAGCAACTTTCCCATGCACTTCCGGGCGTAAAGGACGCAAAAAGTCCTGAAACTGATGCATCTGGTCCAGAAGAACAAGGAGTTGAGCAACTCAGCAGCTTGTGTAGTCTTCTTTTCTTGTCATCAGACTCTCTTCTTGTCATCAGACTCTCTGCATTTGTCGGAAACATTGGCTTGGCTTACTGCTGCCCTCAAAGGACAGCAAGCAGTACACATGCTGTACAGGTACCGCTTGGGCATTGGTTTCACCTTGCACTGAAGCGATGTCTTAGTGCTGTGCCAATTGCAGGCACAAATTAGTCATCACATGCAATGTAGAGTCACTTACCCTCCACATGTCTCCATGAATTGCTCCGACTTGTCATTCCCTACAGCCCTACATGATCCTACATGGCAAAGTCCCAGCAATGCCCTCATACATTGATACCCTCGCGAGCGAAAGCCACAATCGGTCGTCCATCTGTCCCCTTGCAGGACTCAAGGGGACATACAAACGACGATGAGTGAACCACTCTTGTTCAAGGCTGTGGGAATCTAAATTGCACCATACGATTGTTTCTCAGAAAATGCTGAAGTGCAGAATGTAGAGAGATTAGAGAGGCAGACAGTTGCTGCCGATTATATATTGCTTGGTGAAAGACATTGAAAGCATAGGTTGTTTTCATCGAAGGAAGTTTAGAAGTGAAACTTCCGACAATATGGACAGTTGAAAAGCAGAGGTGAGAAGAGCCAAGATGTGAAGAGCTCAGCCATGAAGANTGCAGGTGTGCGAAAAGGTAGGAAAGTCACGAAACACTGTGTTTTTCCAATGTTTTGTGGCTCCGGAGGGTCGAGAAGTAGGCTCGCTAAAGCGGCGGGCGCGGAGGCATCTTGGCAGCTGAGAGATGAAAAATTGCACGCCGTTGTGGCGCGAAGCACGTTTGGAAGTAAAAAGTGTTAAAAACTGACGGTCTCGGACCACTTTTGGAAGTTCAGATGTGCAAAATGTGCACGGCGCTGTGGCACGAAGCACATTTGGAAGTAAAAAGTGTTAAAAACTGTCATTCTCGGAGCACTTTTGGAAGTTGAGATGTGGAAAAAGTGCA
>BGPT01001290.1:162312-175475 GCA_003297045.1 Symbiodinium sp. clade C Y103
CACGCCTGCCACGCAAAAGAGGCGCGTTGTATGTGTGAGAGTTGTATGTGAGAATGTTGTATGTGTGAGAGTTGTGTGTGACAATGTTGTGTGTGTGTGTGTGTGAGAGTTGTGTGTGACAATGTTGTGTGTGTGTGGGTGACAATGGGAGAGTTATGTGTGACAATGTTGTGTGTGTGTGTGTGACAATGTTGTGTGTGTGAGCGTTGTGTGTGAGAGTTATGTGTGACAATGTTGTGTGTGTGAGAGTTGTGTGTGACAATGTTGTGTGTGAAAGAGTTGTGTGTGACAATGTTGTGTGTGTGTGAGAGTTGTATGTGAGAATGTTGTATGTGTGAGAGTTGTGTGTGTGTGTGACAATGTTGTGTGTGTGTGAGAGTTGTGTGTGACAATGTTGTGTGTGTGAGAGTTGTGTGTGACAATGTTGTGTGTGAGAGTTGTGTGTGACAATGTTGTGTGCGAAAGAGTTGTGTGTGACAATGTTGTGTGTGTGAGAGTTGTATGTGAGAATGTTGTATGTGTGAGAGTCGTGTGTGACAATGTTGTGAGTGTGAGAGTTGTGTGTGACAATGTTGTGCGAATGTTGTATGTGTGAGAGTTGTGTGTGACAATGTTGTGTGTGTGAGAGTTGTGTGTGTGACAATGTTGTGTGTGTGCGGGAGCAGACGCGGGAGGCGGAGGCGGAGGAGGAGGCGGGAGGTGCAAAGCAAAAACAAGAACCCCACACAAAGTTGAGGGGAAAAATTTGTGTAAAGAGTAAACAAAAAAAAACCGCAAATGATCATGTGTTGGGCTCTCCAAATACTTCTTCATCACCCTTGCGGATTTCACTGCAATTTTTGGAAACCAATGTCAATGTCATGTCCAACTAAAGCAACGCCAAACCGACAACAAAACAAACGATGGGAATGTCCATGTGGGGGATGATTTTGTCTAAGTACGAGCAAATTCCGGTTTGAAACACTGCGTGCACCGCTATGTTTACGCCCGAAACATCGCATATCATGTGCATTTCATGCTTGAAATCACACATGTTTAGATTTTCCATGTATGTTTCTTCGTTTTTTTGTTTACATGCAACTGTTTTGTTCGAGGTTTTCGGAATCGCTTTGTGTTTTCAAAATCGTTTTTTGGAAAATCACGAAACCCAAACTGCCCCAATTGTTCCCCAAATTATACCAATGCATTGCTTGATTTGCCTAAATTAACCCGCATTATCCCAATAGAGTTTAGTTTTACCCAAATCATCCCAAACTGTTTTCATCTATTCTCATCTGTCACACACCGGTTGGTTGGAATTGCAAAAAGTATTTTGACATGACAATGTTTGAATTTGACCTCATTTGGCCCTGGGTGGGTTTCAGCTGAATGGGACACCACGCATCAGAAAAAACGTCGGGGTTCGTTTTGGTCAGGTCAAGTCGCCCGTTGGTCGGGCAAAGTCGCCCGTTCCGTTCTCTTCTTTTGAAGGCTTGACTTCTTTAGAAAAAATAATGCCACCAAAACCCAACTCAAAGGCATTCCAACTAGGTTTCCTATTCTTGCGGCAGAGATCCAAATGACCATGCCTGGGCCTAATCCCCTGCGTTGGCCGCAGCCTCAAATCATCGAAGGAAGTTTAGAAGTCAAACTTCCTACAATATGGACAAATGGAAAAGCCAAAATGGGAAGAGCCAGAGAAGAGGGAAACTCAGACAGGGTGAAAGCCAGAAGAGAGAAGATCAATCAGGAGAAAGTCAGAAGAGAGAAGTTGTGGCTCTGGAGAGTCGAAAAGTAGGCTCGCTAAAGCGGCGGGTGCGGAGCCATCTGGGGAGATCAGAGATGAAAAATTGCACGATGTTGTGCGCAAAGCGCGTTTTGAAGTAAAAATTTTAACAAATGACGGTCTCGGAGCACTTTTGGAAGTTGAGATGTGGAAAAAGTGCGCGCAGTTGTGGCGCGAAGCACATTTGGAAATATAAAATGTTAAAAAGCTGGCGGGTTCAGAGCACCTTTGGAAGTTGAGATGTTGAAAAAGCGCACGCCTTTGTGGCGCGAAGCACATTTTGAAGTAAAAAAATGTTAAAACACACCCTGTTCGGAACACTTTTGGAAGTTGAGACGTCGAAAAAGTGCACGGCGCTGTGGCGCGAAGCACATTTGGAAGTGACTAACGTTAAAAACTGTTAGCTTCAGACCACTCTTGGAAGTTGCGATGTCAAAAAAGTGCACACCGCTGTGGCGCGAAGCACATTGGGAAACCAAAAGTGTTAAAAACTGCGGGGTTTGGACCACTTTTGCACGTTGAAGCTTCGTTTTTTTGTGGCAGGCGCAATGGATTCCGCATTTTGTCAAAAGTTAGCTAAACGTGTGGGTTTTGTAGCATTTTCAAAAACGATGGCAGGCGCGGGACATTTGAAGAGGATCTGCAAAAATGCATTTTTCGTGGCAGGCGCAGTACAAGAGACACCTCAAGCAGACATGTTCAAAGATCAGGGCACTGATTTCCTGACAGGTGTCGTATTTTCAAGTATCAGATCTTCAAGTTTGTTAAAGTCATTTTGCGTGACAAGTGCAGCAGTTCCTTTGAGTTGGCTTCACTTTTTCGTGGCAGGCGCAATACTTTGGATACACGGAATGGAAAAATCGCAAAACTCATTGGCACGTGGCCGTCAGCTCTGCACTCAACTTTTCATTTTTGATGGAAATCTCGCAGAGTTGCTTCGTTTTTTCATGTTGTCAACTTGAAAAGTGAGGAAGTGTCGCAGATTTGCTTCGTTTCCGAACATTAACACACTACCCTACACTACAGTACACTAGACTACAGCTACCACTACCATTACAACTACAATTACGACCACTACCATTACCACTACAACTACATACAACCACTACCACTACCACTACCACTACAACGACACTAGAACTACAACTACAACTACAACAACTACAGCTACAACTGCGACTACAACTACAACTACACTAAACTGCAACTACACTGCAACTACACTACACACTACACTACACACTACACACTACACTGCACTGCACTACACTGCAACCACACTACACTACACTACACTACACACTAGACACTAGACACTAGACACTACACACTACGCACTACACACTACACACTAAACACTACACACTACACACTACACGCTACACACTAGACACTACAGACTACACACTACACACTCCACACTCCACACTCTCCACTCCACACTACACACTACACTACATTAGGTTACAACTACAACTACCACTGCCAATGCCACTACAACTACAACTACAGCTAAGCTACAACCACTACCACTACAACTACACTACACTACATTGTTATACAACTACACTACAAGTACAACTGCAACTACAGCACGACTACAATTACAACCACTACCACTACAAGTACAACTACAACTACAACCACAACTACCTACAACTACACTGCAACTACACTGCAACTACGCTACAATCAACTACACTGGGCTGCCTCCAACCACTGGTCGATTCATCAGCAAGTTCGCTCTGCCATCCATCATTCACAGCAACCAACCTCTCCTATAGGTTTCCTATCTTTGAAACTTCCGCCGCCGCCTTGTGCGGTACTACTGGTAAATTTTGGAAACTAAGGATAATATATTTACCGCTTTTGCAAAACCGCAGCTCACAGCAGGCAGCACGCTTTTCTTTTCACATGGGGAATTCAAGGTAGCAGGTGCCCTTCCCCTTCTGGAGAAAGAAGATGCCACCTCAATACACGAATCGTATGGGAAATTGCCAGCAAGGTGGAGGGGACAGCTTGATCTTCAAGGAAATCTTCCACATCTTGTAAGTGAAGAACACATTGATACCACAGCTGGATGTGACGGCCCACTCTGGAATGATGGCGCATCTGATAAAATCTAGCCACTTACTAGATTGACGTCAGATCCAACAAGATCTCACAAACAAAAGAAAGTTTCAAACCCTCAACTCCTAAGTGCAAACGTCAGCTTCAGTCTTTTCGCTCGGACGCCACANAGATCCAACAAGATCTCACAAACAAAAGAAAGTTTCAAACCCTCAACTCCTAAGTGCAAACGTCAGCTTCAGTCTTTTCGCTCGGACGCCACACAAAGGCAGGTCGGCACACGGCCGCACAAACAAGAACGAGACGAACCTGTCTGTCTTCCTAAATTGTCCTGATGTCAGTGAAACTACAGTTCAGATCAGTTCTTGACAATTTAGCTCCCTTGAGCCAATGTCTAACGAGGAAACACGATTCCTGGTTGTGAACATCAACCTTTCCTTAAAGGTTGATGGAACGATTCCAAACTGTGTTCAANAACGAGGAAACACGATTCCTGGTTGTGAACATCAACCTTTCCTTAAAGGTTGATGGAACGATTCCAAACTGTGTTCAAAACGCTGTTTGAATTTCAAAAACAGCTAGCTACAAAACGAATCACACAAAAATTCTCAAGTACGTCAGTTCTCACCAAAACGTGAAAACCAGTGTTCGAGAACGACATGATTCCAAACTAAAACTGCACAAATCTCCAATGCAGAAAACTCCTAGAAACGTAAGGTTTCTTCTCCATACTACTCCAGTTCCGAAAATCAAATGTCCACGTTCCAAAGCAGCAAGAGAGACAGAGAGCAGAATGTTCTGCTCTATACTTCAATCACATCCAGTCAGTTCAGCGGTGCAAATACCAAATCGATATACTTCACACAATGCGCATTGCTGACAAACCAAACACAATAAAGCATAGCAATGTCGGAGATAACGAAGCCATAGACCAAACGTCTAGACTACGCAAAATATGTAGTGCCAATATGTGTGAGAAGGTAACCAATGCCTGAGAAGACATGTGGTTAGTTTCTCACCATCTCACTTCCCAGAAGCACGATGCAGAAATGGTGGTCCTAGATCAACTCTCTCAATCACAAAGTTGTAGAAACGACAACAACAATACTGTACAATGGTCATCATCCTGTCTTCGGCATTTCTGGATGGAACTCTTTGTGTAGAGCTCAAAGAACATCAAATTCAGAATGTCAATTTTCACGATCGTCACCTTTTTTTTTGCTCGGAACAAGCGCACGCTGGCACAAGCCTGTTACTTGTCAATTGAATGAAACGGTAAAGAAACCAACAAAAAGTAAACAACAAGGCCCGACGCTCAGTACAGGTCCGAGAAGAAGAGACGAAAGCCGACCGTCAACCATCCATAGAAATGCAGAGACGCCAAAGACATCGCCAGTCATCAAGATGTCAATGCCAGCAGATCGTCATCAATGTGACTTTTCATCGATCTTCACCATAGCAGTCTGGAAACAGAGTCCAGTCACCACGGCCGGCAACGTCAACCACTATACTTTCACAGCATCATTGCCAATGGCATAGAAGTGAAAATGCGCACCATGTCCACACGCGCAAGAACTGCAATGAATTTGCAAGCGATCTGCACCCTTCCACATGTTTGGCGCGATTAGTGAAGCCGGGACAGGCCCAAAAATCAATTATTTTTTCAGCGACATTCAATGCCAAGCGAAGCCCTTGTTGGGTATGAACGCAAAACTTCGGAAGATAACGTGCGAACGGCCTTCAATGGAGGCAACCGTGCAAAATGCCTTTTAGTCACCCCATGAATATCACGACGTACCCGGTACATCACAACAAGCTCTCCATTGAATGGCCAAACTTTCTGTCGGACACAAGCAGAATGAAGCACACAAACATCTCGTGCGGTGCACAATTTTGGATCGTAACGTTCTGGCGCGGTGCACTTGGAGCAGCTTATGATCAAACTTCGTTGTAGGCGCAGCACTTGAAACACGTTATGATCAAATTTCGTGGCAGGCGCAGCACTTAGAGCACGAATCATTCTTTGTCAAAGGTAGATCTGCGCAATCCACCTTCGAGCGTCCACCCTTTTGCAATTGCTACGAGTGCGTCCTGTCTGATATGGTCCTCTAATGGATATTTTGGATCATTGCTCCAATTACCTGCGACAACATCCTGAGAGCGGCAACGAAGTAGCAACTCACACCAGGCAAGATCGCAATGATGATCTCCCGTTAGCCCTGATGCTTCCATTGTACTGCTGGCAATTTGATACGAAAATGACGTATCTTCCGCAACTGTGCGCGAGGTTAGGAAGAGTAATAACCCAATTGGGTGGGTTGTGTCCAACCTTTTTAAGGCCGGATTGCATCCACAACCCCAAGCAGACAGAGGTGGTGAGAAGGGCTCGTGCATCCGTTCCGGTCGAATGATGACCTAACAACAGGCGATGCTCTGAGTTTGCTCCAGCTTTGGCAAGCCAACTGAGCGTTGTGCACTTGAGAGAGAGCGAAGAAACTTCGTCCAACGGGTCACCAAGTTTTGCTAGCAGAGCACAAAGCCACTTCGAGGCTTCATTTGAAGAAACTGAGCGCTGTCCCCACCGCCCAGATTTCAATGGCGCTGGGAGCACGGGTCCTCTGTAAGCCTCATGGAGCTCCAAGCCAGCTTGATTCGCCACCTTGTGCCATTCTCACCCCCAAGGAGGGGACTCTAAACCCAAATGGGTGCAATGAGTGGCATGGGAAGGCCATGCTTAGCGACAATGGCCGCCGTCTTGTGGCTGAAGGTTGTGAATCCTACAAAACCATCCACCTNCTTAGCGACAATGGCCGCCGTCTTGTGGCTGAAGGTTGTGAATCCTACAAAACCATCCACCTTCTTTCCTTCGGATGCGATGTCTAGTTCGAAGCTGCTAACTTGTTTCAAGTCGGACCACCTGCACCTTCCAAAGATGGCAAAAAGGAATGCTCCTGAAGCATACCTATCGCAGATGCTCAACTCAGAGTCGTGCAAANGGCAAAAAGGAATGCTCCTGAAGCATACCTATCGCAGATGCTCAACTCAGAGTCGTGCAAACATGCCTCTAGATGGGTCACCTCTTTCACAGTGAGTGGACGAGCTTGTTTTCTGCCTGGCCTCTTCAGAGAGGCTTGGTCGAGCACTCCTTTTGTGAATGCAAACAGTCAACTGTACATATTCGAGATCCCTTTCTGAAGAACCACGAGAGTGAGAGTCTGGCATGTTTGGCAACTTCGAGAGTACAGCTTTGCAAGAGTAGGACACCANTGTACATATTCGAGATCCCTTTCTGAAGAACCACGAGAGTGAGAGTCTGGCATGTTTGGCAACTTCGAGAGTACAGCTTTGCAAGAGTAGGACACCATGTCATGATGAGCTTTCATGTGCATGTGGCAAAGTTTCAAGACAAAACCTCTATAGAAGTGTATGCTGTTGACCATCTTATTCAACACCAGCNGTGCATGTGGCAAAGTTTCAAGACAAAACCTCTATAGAAGTGTATGCTGTTGACCATCTTATTCAACACCAGCACAGAACATGTCTTCACCTTTTCATACCAATATATTCACAGCTTGTTAAAAAGACATATGTCAAAAACTAATATAAAAGTTAAGCTATCGGAGAAATGAGAGATTGTACATGTTTCCACTAATTTCGCGGCAGGCGCAGCACTTGGTAATTGTTACTTTTGTAAGTTATAATCAAGCGTTTACCATCGAAACCATGCACTGCCTCTCACGCACATGCACATCACGGAAGCAAGCGCACCTACCCGAAATCGGATTTTCCATGTGCTGCCAGCCGCAAGATTTGACGCTCGTGCTGGGTCTGCGAAGGGAAACCTTTCCGTTTCATTCATTTGACAAGTTTCTTGTGCCAGCGTGCGCTCATTCCGAGCAAAAAAAAACTGCTGCGAAGAAGGGAAACCTTGTCTATCTTGCCGATTCTCTTGAGCGACAACAATTTTTGCAGCATAACTTGGCGCTTGACCACTGAAGTGTTGTTGGCTCATGCTTCAAGGTTCAACAAGGGAATTCTGGAAGTTTGGACTACAGTCCCATGCTGAAAAGTGGATTGCCGCATGGGATAACGAATTGTGCAGATACAATAAGGTCTCTTGGGCAGCTAAAAGTAAGAGTGAGAAGATCATCTTGGGCCAACCAAGCTCGGTAAGTGGATCCTCCTCTTACTTGGCCACTGCAGAGGTCTATATAGTGACTACTATGATTGGTCTACCTCGCTTGCCACAGCCTCTGACGGTACGGTCGCGAATGGCTTTTGGAACTCGACGGAACACCGCCCATTGAGAATAGAGCGGTTTGTGGAGCGGTTTGTGGCTTCCTTTGTGAATGACTCTTGCCTGAGGACTACTTCACATAAATCAAGTCTCAGGCACAGGTCAATCCAGGAGGAATTGCTTTTGGCTCCGCAGGATGGTTACTACTTCGCTTCGGACCTGTCTGAGCGCCGGGGCGTTGCCATTTCAATTTCTTGTTTTGTTTCATTAGATTGACTAGTGACACAGGCCTTGTGCCAGCGTGCGCTTGTTCCGAGCAAAAGAAACTAAAATGAGGTCCAAAAAACATGCAAAGACAAGGTACGCCAGAAGCGACCCCCATCGTTTCCACCGAAGCTTGGACTGCCGATCGAATCAGGCGTCTTGACATTCATGCTGAATCTAGAGGATTGAGATTTGCTCGGGAAATTGCTGAGATTCGCTGAGGCCCAAAATTGACAAAGAAAAAAAATTAAAAGTAGGTTCCCTGCAGGTCCTCAATTTTCGGGTCCAGATTTTGAACCCAAAAATTGGGCTAGCCGTTGCATACAATTTTTGTTTTGAAGCAATTTTGCTCAGCAAATTTCAATCCTGTGAATTCATTATTAAAGTCAAAACAGCTGATTCGATCCTGGGCAGTCCAAGCTTGGGTGGAAGCCATGGGGGTCGCTTCTGGCATACTTTGTCTTTGCATGTTTTTTGGAGCTTGTTTTAGGGCTTTGAAGGGGAGCAAGATCTCATTGCTGAAGCTTCCATTACATTAGCTCTTGCACGAAGCGTTTCTCTGGAGGTGCAAGTTTTGACCGCAATCAGCAAGAAGTGATAAAAGCAAAAAATATTCTGCCGCATTTGAAAACCCACAATCCAACGCGAGGTCGGTATCAATGAATCTAAGCTCCGTTCCCTTCCCGCATGTTTGGCGCGATTAGTGAAGCCGGGACAGGCCCAAAAATCAATTATTTTTTTCACCCATATTCAATGCCGAGCGAAGCCCTTGTTAGGTATGAACGCAAAACTTCGGAAGATAACGTGCGAACGGCCCTTCAATGGAGGCAACCGTGCAAAATGCCTTTTAGTCACCCCATGAATATCACGACGCACCCGGTACATCACAACAAACTAGCTCTCCATTGAATGGCCGAAGCACGTTGCGGTTCTGAACTTTGCACAACAAACATCTCGGACCGGCAAGCATGGGTTTTTGCGTTGGTTGAAAGTGTTTGGAAATGTCCAGGGGCAACCCCATGTCACTAGCACTACGCGCGCTGCCTGGCTGCCTGAAGATTGCCTGGCACCATTGCAGCTGAAGCTTCCGGTCCACCTGATGGCCTCGGACTTTCACGTGATCCACTGTGCGCTGCAGCAGAACCGGCTGGCTGAATCTTGCTTGGCACCAGCGCGCCTGAAGTACTGGCAGCAGGCTCCGCTGCTTGTTGCGCAACCGTTTGCGCATGGCCATGCAAGTTTGATATAATTTTTCTTTTGGTGTTGGACTCTTGTTCTTCGAAACAAATGATCATGCTTCAACATGCGGCTTCATTTCATTTTCATGTGATGTGACATTGCATGAATATTCAGCAAGCTGCATGTTTAAAGGTGAAGGATTGTAACTTGCAGAACCACGAACACCAATGCATGCTTTTCAAGGCAGGGTGCAAGTCCATTTGCACAACACCATATTGAAGCTTTACACAAAATGCGCAACATTTCAAAATGCGAACTGCCACGTGCACACGCACACGAAGAAAAATGTAGCTGGGGCCACTAGAAACCGCAACGTTACGATCCAAAATGCACACCCCGCCACATGCACATGCACACAACGATTGAAAACGCAGCCAACGCCGCAAGAAAACAGAACGTTACGATCCAAAATGCGCACCGCGCCAAAAGAAAACACCAGTTACGATCCAAAATGTGCACCGCACGACAAGAAAACACGAGGTTACATCCAAACCGTTGCACCGCCCCACACGCACACGCACATCACCGTCCAAAATGTGCACCGCGCCACAAGAAAACAGCAGGTTACGATCCAAAATGTGCACCGCGCCACGAGAAAACACCACGTTACGATCCAAAATGCGCACCGCGCCACACGGAAACACTTGATCATAACCTCCGGTCCGCATTTAAAAAAAATGTATTTTTTCTACGCGAGAACCACATTACGATTGCACGTTTTCCTCGCCTGCCACGAAATTTGATCATAACGTGCTCCAAGTGCTGCGCCTGCCACGAAATTTGATGATAAACGTGCTCTAAGTGTTGCCTCTACCACGAAATTTGATCATAACGTGCTCCAAGTGCTGCACCTGCCACGAAATTTGAGCATAAGGTGCTCCAAGTGCTGCCCCTACCCATAACGCGCTTCAAGTGTTGGAGGTTGGGTCGGGTGGGGTGGGTTGGGGTTAGAGTTCAACCCTAACCCACAACTATGGGGGCCTCCGGGGGGGGGGAGGGAACCCAGCAACTCAGCAACTAGTTAGCAACAAGTTCTAACCAATTACGGAACTAGTTAGCAACTAGTTACAACCAACTCTCCAACTAGTTTGCAACAAGTTGCAACCAACTATCTAATTCTGGGCCCAGGGCCATGGGTACAACTAGTTACAAGCAACTCTCCAACTCCGTGCACCAAGACGCAAACCCCTGGCTCAGAGGCGGGGTTGCAACTAGTCACCATCAACTCTCCAACTCTGGCCAGTGCAACCCATGGACACGGACGCCTTGCACCTTCCGTCCCTCATTGCCATTCAAGCTGCCCAAACCGCCATGTTGACACATTCCAACAGCTGCTTGCCACACCTGGAGTCAGGTCTTGACGGGTTTTGGCTTCCGTAGCATGCAATGATGACAAAGCTTGGTGTGAACTGTTGATGCTTCCCAATGCGTTTTGTGTGCTCCAGCTCGAGGCGGTCGACAACATCGAAAAGCGGTCGCTTGCACATTGGATCGGCTGCACCGCTGGCAGGATGGCAAGCGACTGTCCTTGGGATTCCCGTTCCACCGTTTCGCACCGACTACAACACTACTTTCAAACCTGAACAACGCCGGGCTTCAATTGAGGAAGCCAAAGCCAATCCGGACGTGGCGGCGGCGCTGGCCGCCTTCAATGCGCAGCTTGGCCCAGATGATGTGACGAGCAACTGGTCCAAACCATCTTGACAGGCCGCGTCACCCTTCTTTCTGAAGCATCCCTTGGGCACCACTACCGGCCACCGGCTCACCAGCCACCGACTATCAGCTACTAGCCACCGACTACTGGCCACCGGCTCACCGTTAGGGGCCATGAGGTCATAGGCCACGCCACGCATCAGCAGATTCCTTTTAGATTGCCACCACAGACATGGAAACACAAGTCACCGGCCGGGAACAGCAAGCAACCGTGCGTTAGGAACTAACAACAAGCCTCCATGCTTCCTTTATGATGTCATCATTTGACTTTGTGACGCTCACAGATTTATTTCCATGCAGTAGAACATGCTTCATCACACAGCTTTCTTGCATTGTGATGGATGCGTCATATCTTGGAACAAGTGCTGTTGTACTGAGAAAATCTTGTTCCATGGCCTGGCCCGGTACATGATGGGAAATTTGTTTTGTCGCTTCAGCATATTTGCATGTGGGCATGTGGGTCAACCAGCCACGCTTCTTCACTGCTTCCGAACCGCTGTTGAGGCTCTTTTTTTTTGCTCGAAATTAGCGCACGCTGGCACAAGGCCTGTCTTACTAGACAAGTGAATGAAACATAAACAAAGGACAAAACTGAAATGGCAACGCCGGACTCTCAGTACAACAGCGGGATGACATAGCGACCTTCACGTAAAGCCGAAAGATTGCTCTGAAGGTTGGCCTGCCTAAGAATTGATTCATGAGAAGCAGTCCTCAGGCAGGAGGCATCCCATTCTGCTCTGGTAGCCCAGATCCACAGCAGACAAGACAATACCAAGCTTTTCCATTCATCTTTTAGGTCTCTTGCAGTGCGTCGGAGGAGGCCGCAGCCGGCAGTTCTCAAAGAGAACTCCGGTTCCAACGGGTCTACTTGAGGATATTGAAATCCTGAAAATTGTGTCGGCAATCCCGGTCATCCCATAGACATTAAGAGCTGCAAAACATTTGAAAATTGTAAATTGTATTGGTATGTCGACTCACACCGGGAGGCACCTTACTGAACCATTCCCAATGGGCAGTGTTTTGGTTTCCCAAGTTATTTCCAAAAACACCACAAATTCCACCCCCTGAAGAACTGATTCTGGAAATTCCAGAGGTTCCGGTGAAAACGAGGTGGTCTGGGCCCTCGGAATCCACCTCAAGGTAAGTATTGGCCACTATCTTTCTTCCGATGGTCTTTCGTTCCATCTTTCACTTTACTCAAATTTTGAATGAAACGCATCAGAGGCTTTCAGGCTAGTGTCGCCTACAAGGTGGATGGTAATCACTTTCCTTGAGTTGATGGTGTTGAGTGCCGCCCCGCCTCCGGGCAGTGGGGCAAAGTAGAGGGATGTATTTTTGCGCAAAGGTAAGCTTGTAAATTGCAGGGTAAATAAGAAGGTCGTTCAGTCACTTTGCCATCGGCACAATTGCCTGTGATCATGCGTACGGATAGGTCCACTCCATGGCCACCTACGGCCACCTAAAGTGCACTTTGGCACAAGCTAACCGGCCCCGGCAGCAACTTCCTCGATAACGACGACACAATAACAAGCCAACCCAACAAACGACAAAGGAGAAAAACCAAGCACTCCAAACAGAGCCCAGTCAACATAAACCCAAGAAGACAAGGAGGGTAGGTCAAGAGGGGCAAGTGAGCAGAAAGTGGCGAGAGGGTAAAAAATAACAAAGAGAGGGACTACAGTAGGGAGCACAGATGGTTCACAGATACTGAGGGGGTACACCCATTGGTCTCCAGAAACATACAATTTTCCGAAGCATGAACTGGACTCGAGGAAGAGTGTGGAAGTCCCAAAAAGTGCGCGTGTTTTCTGTGTTTGGACCTCATTTAGGCTGCTTTGAAGTGGTAGACTCTTATAAGAAAAATCCGCGTGTCAT
>BGPT01001291.1:170-26790 GCA_003297045.1 Symbiodinium sp. clade C Y103
GTCCTCGTCCTCGTCGTCCTCGTCCTCGTCGTCCTCGTCCTCGTCGTCCTCGTCCTCGTCGTCCTCGTCCTCGTCGTCCTCGTCGTCGTCGTCCTCGTCGTCGTCGTCCTCGTCGTCGTCGTCCTCGTCGTCGTCGTCGTCCTCGTCGTCCTCGTCGTCCTCGTCGTCCTCGTCCTCCTCGTCCTCCTCGTCCTCGTCGTCGTCCTCGTCGTCCTCCTCGTCGTCCTCGTCGTCCTCGTCCCCTCGTCCTCGTCCCCTCGTCCTCGTCCCCTCGTCCTCGTCCCCTCGTCCTCGTCCCCTCGTCCTCGTCCTCCTCGTCGTCGTCGTCGTCCTCGTCGTCGTCGTCGTCCTCGTCGTCGTCCTCGTCGTCGTCGTCGTCGTCGTCGTCGTCGTCGTCGTCGTCGTCGTCCTCGTCGTCGTCGTCGTCCTCGTCGTCGTCGTCGTCGTCGTCGTCGTCCTCGTCGTCGTCGTCGTCGTCGTCGTCGTCGTCGTCGTCCTCCTCGTCGTCGTCGTCCTCCTCGTCGTCGTCGTCCTCCTCGTCGTCGTCGTCCTCGTCCTCGTTGTCGTCCTCGTCCTCGTCCTCCTCCTCGTCCTCGTCCTCGTCGTCGTCCTCGTCCTCGTCGTCGTCCTCGTCCTCGTCCTCGTCGTCGTCCTCGTCCTCGTCGTCGTCCTCGTCGTCGTCCTCGTCCTCGTCGTCGTCGTCGTCCTCGTCCTCGTCCTCGTCCTCGTCGTCGTCCTCGTCGTCGTCGTCCTCGTCCTCGTCCTCGTCGTCGTCCTCGTCGTCGTCCTCGTCGTCGTCGTCCTCGTCGTCGTCCTCCTCGTCGTCGTCCTCGTCGTCGTCCTCCTCGTCCTCGTCGTCGTCGTCGTCGTCGTCCTCCTCGTCCTCGTCCTCCTCGTCCTCGTCGTCCTCGTCGTCCTCGTCGTCCTCGTCGTCCTCGTCGTCCTCGTCGTCCTCGTCGTCCTCGTCGTCCTCGTCGTCGTCCTCGTCGTCGTCCTCGTCGTCGTCCTCGTCGTCCTCGTCGTCCTCCTCGTCGTCCTCGTCGTCCTCCTCGTCGTCCTCGTCGTCGTCGTCGTCGTCCTCGTCGTCCTCCTCGTCGTCGTCGTCGTCCTCGTCGTCCTCCTCGTCGTCGTCGTCGTCGTCGTCCTCGTCGTCCTCGTCGTCGTCCTCGTCGTCGTCGTCCTCGTCGTCGTCGTCGTCGTCCTCGTCGTCGTCGTCGTCGTCGTCGTCCTCGTCGTCGTCCTCGTCGTCGTCGTCGTCGTCGTCCTCGTCGTCGTCCTCGTCGTCGTCGTCGTCGTCGTCGTCGTCGTCGTCGTCGTCGTCGTCGTCGTCGTCGTCGTCGTCGTCGTCGTCGTCGTCGTCGTCGNCGTCGTCCTCGTCGTCGTCGTCCTCGTCGTCGTCGTCCTCGTCGTCGTCGTCCTCGTCGTCGTCGTCCTCGTCGTCGTCGTCCTCGTCGTCGTCCTCGTCCTCGTCGTCGTCGTCGTCGTCCTCGTCGTCGTCCTCGTCGTCGTCCTCGTCGTCGTCCTCGTCGTCCTCCTCGTCGTCCTCCTCCTCGTCCTCCTCCTCGTCCTCCTCCTCGTCCTCCTCGTCCTCCTCGTCCTCCTCGGCCTCCTCGTCCTCCTCGTCCTCCTCGTCCTCCTCGTCGTCCTCGTCGTCCTCGTCCTCCTCGTCGTCCTCGTCCTCCTCGTCGTCCTCGTCCTCCTCGTCCTCCTCGTCGTCCTCGTCGTCCTCGTCCTTCTCGTCGTCCTCGTNCCTCGTCGTCCTCGTCCTCCTCGTCCTCGTCGTCCTCGTCCTCCTCGTCCTCGTCGTCCTCGTCCTCCTCGTCCTCGTCCTCCTCGTCCTCCTCGTCCTCGTCGTCCTCGTCGTCCTCGTCGTCCTCGTCCTCCTCGTCCTCCTCGTCCTCCTCGTCCTCCTCGTCCTCCTCGTCCTCCTCCTCCTCCTCGTCCTCGTCGTCCTCCTCCTCCTCGTCCTCGTCGTCCTCCTCCTCCTCCTCGTCCTCCTCCTCCTCCTCCTCGTCCTCCTCGTCCTCGTCGTCCTCCTCCTCCTCCTCCTCCTCGTCCTCCTCCTCCTCGTCCTCGTCCTCCTCCTCGTCCTCGTCCTCCTCCTCGTCCTCGTCCTCCTCCTCGTCCTCGTCCTCCTCCTCGTCCTCGTCCTCCTCGTCCTCCTCGTCCTCCTCGTCCTCCTCGTCCTCCTCGTCCTCGTCCTCCTCGTCCTCCTCGTCCTCGTCCTCCTCGTCCTCCTCGTCCTCCTCCTCGTCCTCCTCCTCCTCCTCGTCCTCCTCCTCCTCCTCGTCCTCGTCCTCCTCCTCCTCGTCCTCGTCGTCCTCGTCCTCCTCCTCGTCCTCCTCCTCCTCCTCCTCCTCGTCCTCCTCCTCCTCCTCGTCGTCGTCCTCCTCGTCCTCCTCCTCGTCCTCCTCCTCGTCGTCGTCCTCGTCCTCGTCGTCGTCCTCGTCCTCGTCGTCGTCCTCGTCCTCGTCGTCGTCCTCGTCCTCGTCCTCCTCGTCCTCGTCCTCCTCGTCCTCGTCCTCGTCCTCCTCGTCCTCGTCCTCGTCCTCCTCCTCCTCGTCCTCGTCCTCGTCCTCGTCCTCCTCCTCCTCCTCCTCGTCCTCGTCCTCCTCCTCCTCCTCGTCGTCCTCGTCCTCCTCCTCCTCCTCGTCCTCCTCGTCCTCCTCGTCCTCGTCCTCCTCCTCCTCCTCCTCCTCCTCCTCCTCCTCGTCGTCGTCGTCGTCGTCGTCGTCGTCGTCGTCGTCGTCGTCGGTTTTGTTGTTGTTGTTGTGGTTGTTGTCATTCTCGGTGTCGTTGTCGTGGTCGTTGTCGTTGTCGCTGTCGTTGTCGTTGTTGTTGTTGTTGTTGTGGTGGTTGTCAAAGGAAGGAAGCGGCGCAGAAAGGCACGTAGACAGAAAGGAAGAGGGCGACCAAGTAGCGTTGAAACCAAGTGCACAGAAAGGAACTGTGACATGAACAGGAAGAGGCTGTAGTATGCAATGCAAGCAGCATGGAATACAAGAACGAACGCGGTGCAAAATGGTTCAATGGCGCGCCTCGATGTGACAGGCGTGGCTGAAGCCTGGGACAAGGGCCGATGCGGGAGGCAAGGGGATGAAAAATGACAGCGGTGGGTCGTGATGTGTGTAGAGGCCTGGTCGCGGTCAGACAAGCATTGTCACGCAACGCGATACAGCAAGGACGTGTGAAACAGGGTCTGCGTTTGCAGAGCCAATTTGGACAAGGTATTTCAACTGACGCAGCATTTGCCGGTCTCAAAGGGGCGCAAGTTCCTCAATTGGCTGGAAGCCATCTTACGCTTGGACTGAAGAGTGAGAACCGCAATTCGATGACGCAATTGGTGCAACTGCCGAAGGGCGCGTTGGCAGGAAGGTGAATCCACAGCCTTGTCCGCAGCGATCTCAGTCAAGGTAGACGCCAAACCATCCAAATTGCAGTGGAGAGCACGGAGCGGGCGGCGACTTTCCGACTAGGTGCGGCAGTTTGCGTGGATATGAGGAGGCAGGAGGCACGGCAACACATTTGGCTCCGAACCGCTGTCCAAGAATGGTATGGAAGAGGCGTTTGTCGGAAGCACGAGGTTGGTGTTGTAACTGCAGCTGGCCTCGGGGCGCCGGGAAACAGGAATGCAAACGTACAATGAAACAGTGGCAAAAGACTAAGGATGAAGCAAAACAAACTGAGCGAAGCCGAGGCACAGTTCGCAAAGCAACGTCGCCAGTCGTTCCAAGCCAAAGGTTTGTGAAGCAAATGAAGTAAACTTGCCTCAAGGTGAGAATCCGGATCGCTCTGGTGTGCAGTGCGGTGGGCGGAAACCGCAGGCGCAGGTGGCAAGGAACACGCCATCACTGACGCGAGAAGCTTTTCTGCATCATCTGGAGCGAGCAGGTCGATGCGCCGTGGGTCCGTGCGTGGGAATGAAGCACGGAGGTGCGCTTGGTATGACGCGTAGGTGGGAGCCGCACACCGCAGATGTAAGCGACGATTGGCCAAGCACCAGACACGCTGGTAGTCATTCCAATGGATGGGCCGAGTCCAGGAGGAAGTAATTGCATTCTTCAAGGCGGACTGGTGGCTGTCCATGGCTGGGTGGGAATTGCGGGGTCCTGAAGCACAAACGGCTGCAGACCTGAATGGGTTCCTCGAAGCAACAAACCGAAATGCGATGTACAAGGCAAGGCAAAGAATTACGATATCTGGATGCAATGGCAGGGAACTTGAAACAAAGCAGCAGAAACGGCAGGCCGCAAGGTTTTTGCGACTGGAGCGGCAAGGCATGTCCGGCGTCAGCAAAAGGATGAAGAGCAAGGAATGAAGTCAAGCAACCTTGTGTCAAGGTGAGCCGAATCAGGCATCCTGCGGGAAGATGCTGCGAAGGAAACTTGCCTGTTCTTCCGGCAGGTCAGCCGCGATGTGCAGGATGAAGAAGACATCTTGCAACAGGGCCCCGATGCTCTGGACCAGCTCGGTGTCGTGAGCGTTGCTGTAGGTCAACGCTCTGGTACAGCGCTCATACCCTTCCGTGGTGTTGTGGCCTTCGACTTCAAGTTCCTCCATGTGCGCCCGAAGTGGATAAGTGTTGCCCGTCAGCTTCACAGCATAGTCTGCCAGTGGGCTCTTGTCCACCGACACCGTCAAATGGCCGCGGCCCGACGGAGGTGCTGCCGCGTAGATGGAGAAGTCGGCGTTGGAAGCACCTTTGTGGCGCAGAGTCCAAGCAGCGCAAGGGACATCTGTCAGATCAATGGCCGGCGGTGCCCAAAGGTCCACAACCAAATTCTGGAGGCGCGGATTTTTGAGCTGTTGCCAGGCGGCAAAGTTGTCGAGAAATTCCAATGCCGCCGGGGGGCCGTCTGGGCCTCCACCGGTGTAGATGCTCTTGGCCCAGCCTGGCGCGGAGCCAAATGCGAAGCGGATCGGCATGAAGCCCGCCTGGCAGGCAAGGGTGGACAAGAAGAGAAGACGGAAGGGGTCGGAAAAGAAAAAGGAAAGAAATTATAGCTGATGAAGGGAGAAGTAGAGCTAAACAGCTGAGTGACAAGGTGGGCGAGCTCTGCAGGAGTTTCGGCATTCTCCGCGTGGAGCACCTCCAAGTACTCTGAGACGGATTCCTTGAACAGGTACAGCAAGCTTGGGTTCTGCTTGCTGGTTCCGCCTTGTCGCAGGCAAAGAACATATGCGGCTTGGCCATTCTCGAAACGATTGTGGACCAGTTCGCCTTTGGCCGCGTACTCAATGATTGCAATCTCGAGGGGCTTGGGTGTGCCCGAAGGAGTCTTCGAGGATGGCGGCTGGGAGCTGCGTCGTGGCTTCAACTTGGGCAATGGGGCTGGTGGCGAACCAGTCGAGGGCGCTGGCGGAGATCCGGGCAGAGACCCACCCAAAGTGGGCGAAGTCCCCGTGCCTGCAGGCCCGGAACGGTCTGGAGCGGCGGGCGCCGATGGAGCCGATGTGCCCCCGGGGGCGGCTGCGGCAGTCACCGGAGTGGCCGGAGGAGGTGCACCAGCAACGCTGCCCTTCGGAGCCTTGCTGGCAGGCGGTGAAGGCGACTCCGCAGGGATCGCCGCACCTTTGCGCTTTTGTGGGGCCATGATCAGAAGGAAGAAGAACCCGACAGAAACGAAGCGTGGTGATTGCAAATCGTTGGTTGCAACGTGGCTGCGGAAGAAAGGCATGTTCATGGTCATGTCAGACAATTGGCATGTGCGCAGGCAACAGATGCAGAGAATGTGACAGATGCACCATGGACAAGAAAGCAAAAAAACGCAGCTAGACATGAAGAGAAGAAAGGTCCTGGCATAGGTCTGGAGCTGTACTTGGCAACAGGAACTTGGGGTGAACACGTGGAGATTTGATTAGCAGGCTCATTCCGGCGAGGCATGTTGTAGCCTAACGCAGCAAGGTGTCATTGCATGGGGGAGGCGATTGCACCGCCGTGGGCATGCAAACAACAAACGCGGAGGCAAACAGCAAACGGGAAGCATGCACGGCCCCAAGTTCACGCCTGCAAAGGGTACAGCTAGAAATGAAGAGAAAGAAGGTCCTGGCATTTGCCTGGAGCTGGTAGCAGACTGTGGGCCAAACGTAAGCGTTAACATGCGGATTTGATTATCAGGTTCAGTGCGGGGAAGTGTGTTGTAGCATAACGCAGCAAGATGTAAATGTATGGGGGAGGCAATTAGTGAACAAAGCAAAGGGTTAAAATGTATACAGCTTGCAGTGTGATAAAGACCAGGGGTCAAAAGCAGGAGGAAGAAGTTTAAGTTCATTGTGGCCCTGTCCCGGCACGGCTACAAGAGACGCGCTATTTTGCAAGTTTTGCAGTGCGCAGCAAAGACAATGTCAATGCAGGTCGTGGTGCAGCAGGACGTGGCGCGGCATCAGCCCCGGCGGCTGTACTCCACGACAAGGGTGCGCGTGGCACAGGGTCTGATGCCACTCAGACACAGCCCACGCCGCTGCTGTTGCATCCTGGTAGCGAACCGTCGCTGTGGCCTGGTTCGCCTTGTACCGGACCTGAGGCGAACATCAATGGAAGGACGAGCAACACGGAGAAGAACAAGACGAAGGACGCGACGTGGAGAACAAAGAGAAGAAAAAGAAGATGGAAAAGTAGAAGGAGGAAGCAGAGGAAGAAGAGGGAGACGAAGAAGAAGAGAAGAAGAAGAGAAGGAAGAGGACCAGGAAGAAAGCAAGAAGGAGAAAGAATGGAAGAGGAAGAAAGGGCAGAAGAAGAAGAAGAGGACAACGATGAAGCGGAAGAGGAAGAGGAAGAAAAGAAAAAAGAGAAGGAAAGGGAAGAGACAGAAGCCAAGGAGCATCCACATTGGCAACAGCACCTGCGTAGCCAAAGTCGGCACGGAGCTGATCCGTTGTGACGTCCGGCGGCAGATTGGCTACAAAGATCGCCCGGCGACCTGCGACCAAAGAACAGGACTGTTACAGTTCCGGTCCAAGAGAAAACATCGCTGGAGCGCAAAGAAACGAAAAAAATGTCCAAAAACATTCAGCAGGGTTAAACGGGAAGGTCGCGCCTGGCGAGCGGCTTCGCGTGTCGCTGTCAGTGGCACCTGAGTGGCCCAGGGAAAAATTGAAAGGAAATGCGCCTAGACACTGCGAGGTAACGTGCCTTCATTGGTCACCATGGGGCAAGTTGGCGCCGCAGGGTTACACAATGCCCCAAAGGCCGCGGCATTAAGCAGCCTGTAGTGCATTGGGCCTGCCGGGAAGGAGAAGCATCAGGTCGAAAAGATCTCACTTGGCAGCGGCATCAAGAGGTTCGGTTCAAAACGCATATTTGCAATGCAACCAAGATTGAAAGGAATGAATGTCAGTAGGCTTGGTGTAGAAAAATTAACAGAAAGGTAGAAGATATCTGAGTACTTGACCAACCCAAGCGGATGTTTCAGAATAGGATGCGAGCGTATCGCTGCCCAACTGCACGTATCCATCCAGACGGACCGACTGGACCGTCTTGGAGACCACCTGCAGGAAGGGGGAAAACGCCGGAACAGGAAAGAAAAGAAGGTTCAAAATAGACAGCAAGCATCCAGTCAATAGAATGAAGAGAATGAAGTTGTGGACCAAACATGAAAAACGCGGCAGGCACCTCGGACGAGTTGGGCGCCGAGTAGAGAACTTTCTGTCCGAGGAGGTGGCCGTAGGCGGACATGGCAAGCAAAGATGGAGGCGCAAGGGTGCTGAGCAAATCGAAACGCGGGGGGCGCTAGAGCCAGAAGCACGAAGATGTGAGAGAAATTTGCACAAGCGTCTGGGCATGTCAAGTGTGCGCACATGGTTTCCGAGGGCAGGAAGAAAACATGCACGAAACGGCGTCCGAACAAGGTTCTAAAACAAGGTCTGACAAGTGGGTGTGGTATAACAAGAATGGCAGTGTAGAAGAATAATATTTTGCAGCATGCAAGGAAAAGGGATGGAGGAACTTCCAAACAGAAAAGATTAGAATATATGCAGACTATGCGTTATTGAGTATTGGAGCACAGGCAGGAAGTATAGAGGACAGCAGTGCACGGAGGACGCGCATTGGCGAGGCCGGCGACTGCGGCGAGGCCGAAGTAGCAAGGTGGCTGGGGCGAGGCCGGCAAAATGTTGGGCAGGAAACAAAAAGGTGGGTGCGAGAATACAAAGTGGCGAGGCCGCGCGACTGTGGCGAGGCCGATGCGGGCAAGCAGGCTGTGGCGAGGCCGGCTGAAATTGCGGAAAAAGCCGAAGACCAAAGACAGGATGATGTAGAATGGCGAGGCCGTGTGACTGTGGCGAGGCCGATTCAAACTTACGGCGGTTGTGGCGAAGCCGACAAGAGCCTTGCCCAGGAGAACACTGGGCACGGTCAGTGCGGCGAGGCCGAAAAAGAAGTGGCAGCTGCGTGACGCAGACGGCGGGGTTGGAGAAAATGTACGCAGGGATGATAACAGACGTTTGCCGGAGAAAAAAGGCAGGTGTGAAACCTAGGTGAGGCATGGGGTTCCGCCCGCGAAAAAAAAAAGGGTGGGTGAAGAGCTTCCGGCAGGTGACGAAAAACAAGTTTGCGGTCACAGAGCTTGACTGAAAGACATCGGACAAAACGAAACTTGAAGAAAGCCTGTTTTATGCAGTAATGACTTGAAATGAAGTTTGGTTTCGAACTATGTGTTGGAGAAACAATGCAGCAAACTGGTGTCCAAGCATGCAACGGCGGCGGGCATGTTTTTTTGCGGAGCTGCTGCATGCGTCTGGGCCACTCTTTGGGCACGCGAGTAAACGTAGGAGACATCTCAGGAAGAGGCACGGCGCTTACGCGGCAACAGCCGTGGTGCTGGTGTGGCAGGAGGCGACGCCGCTGGCTGCAAAGCCCGGAGCAGAGGCTGAGTGACAAGCGCGCGTAGACGCGTGGCTTGGTAGGCAAGCAAGGCCTGATCGAAGCGGCGAACTGTATCGATTTCCACAGTCTCCAAGCGCTGCATCTCTGCGACCAAGGCAGATGGAGGTCCACCTTCAAGAAGTTCCCGAACTGGCGGACGCAACAGTAGCAGAGACTCGAAGCTACGAAGTCGACTCAGAAGCACATATATGCTCAACCAATACTCATCCTCAGTAAGATGTGTTAGGAGGGCAAAAAAAAGAGAGAAAGAAAAAACAACTAAGAGGTAAACATGTCTGTGAAGTAATGAAGTGACGAAGGAACTCGAGACATACTCGGTGGACGGGCAAAGTTCCCAATCATGGCAGGCAACGTTTGTCCTTGAAGGGAATACGCCGTGCATGCCAAAGGATTGGTCACAGCAAATTGTCGCCGAGTGATGGACAAGGTGGCTCCGTGTAGTTTGGCAGCAAGCTCTGCAGAAAAAGAAGACAATGCGTCAGATGTAGGGCTGTGGCGCCAATCGCGGATGACAGGTTCGAGCAAGCAATCGCCGGTTTGCGGGAGCTCGCTGTCCAGCCTTTTCGAGGTTCATGTAAGCACATTGCTGTGTGCTCGACGGAAAGAAATGTTGCTGCAATGCAAGGACAAGCTTAACCATGTGGGTTTTGCCAGTGCCAGGACCACCTAACAGAATGAGGTCGCAGCGAGGAGGTGGACCGGCAGGAGACTGCAAGAAATGTTCCTGAGAAACCAAGGAAATGACAGGAAAAGAGAAAAAATTGAATGAAGTACATAGAATCTTGCTGTGAAAGAGAAACAAAACGCGCAAAAGAAGCACTAAGGGCAAGGCCTGCAAATGCACCGCGAATGTCAGCAGAAAGGCCGCTTGAGGTCAAGGGTGCTTTGTGGTGTATTGCAACAACCGTCTCGCAGCCATGACTCAGCAAGCTCCAAAACTTGTAGCGCAGACACAGCACACGAAAAAGAAAGGCCACGTGGCAATGCAGAAGGATCCTGCAAGGGAGTATGCGTCAGCCGGAGATGATTGCAAGCCTGCGTCTGTGGCCGTCGTGCCCCGTCTTCATCATGCATTGGCCGATGATGCCACCACTGCAGAGGACGATTACTCTGTGGCATCCCCGCTGGCTGTAGTCCGCCAAATGCAAGATGTGGATTATTTGCATCGCGGGGATCCTTTGGCCACATTCCCGCTGTATTTCTACGTGGCGGCGATCACTCGTCAAGCTGCGTCGCGCGTGGCTGCTCCAGCTTTGGTCGTGCCATTTGCACCTGGCTCCACAGCGGCGCCACCTGGTGCAGCGTGTTTTGACTTGTGAGCCTTGGCACGTTCCCATCTTGTCGGTCGTCCCATTCCATCAGCCGCGCAAGCCCCAGAGCTTCGTGCCCTCATGCTTCTTCTTCTTTTCAAGCCATGGTGCGACCCTGACATGCACGATCTGCTCGCTGGCTCCACCCCTGCGGCCCCACAGCTGCATTCTTCGTGGACTGCGGCTTTTGCTGATTTTCACGCGCATTTGCAAAGCATTGCTTCTTCTGACGGTTGCCGCCTGCTACCTTTTACTCCACCTTATTGGGCTGATCGCTCCTTGGCAGCAAGATGTATGCTTTCTAGCACCCTCCGTCCCATATGTGTCGGCTTCTTTTCCTTCCTTTTTCTTTGTCTGCTCTCTGGGACTGAGGTTCTTTGGATGCCATTGCAAACTTGGACGCGGTCTCTGGCAAACGCGTGGACAACAACTTGCGCTCGGTGCGTCTCAATCCAGGCCTCTTGNTTCTTTGGATGCCATTGCAAACTTGGACGCGGTCTCTGGCAAACGCGTGGACAACAACTTGCGCTCGGTGCGTCTCAATCCAGGCCTCTTGCGCGGAGATGCTCGTGCGCGCGAATGTGCCCCAGGAGACCTTCCGTCTGAAGATGGCGACCCTGACCACGACAGCGATGGTTTCTCTGATGATCTTGTCTATGATGATGCGACTGTTGAGGAGCACTTCTCCTTTGCGGGCTACCCGAGTCAAGTCGGCTTTGATTGCACTTGGGCCGAAATGTCGGCGTGCATCTTCCGTGGTCCCCCGACCTCGCATTCGCCCACTGTCCGTTTCACGGACGAATTCTTAGCCCTTCATGCGCCGCTTCATCCTGGTCCTGGACCATCCTCTCAGAGAACCCCTCCTGCCAGCTTGGCTTCGGAGAATCTCGTCATGCAGTTTCCGGTCCTTCGGCAACATGTCCTGGCCTGGCGCCGTCAGCAAGATCGTGTAGGTGTGGCAGCAGCAAGGAAGCGCGAGCCAGCAGGTCTGAAAGATACAAATTGCCTCAGGTGTGGGCACGTGAGAAAAGAAGTATGGGCTGACAGAAAGGTGGGAGGTGGGAAAAGTAACAATGCAGACCAGCTGCGAAAAGAATGGCTGCAATAAGCCTCTGGGAAGCCAAGGAGATAATGACACATCTCCGGCAGAGACTTGTGCACCTGTCGCTGGGACGCAGTCAACATTCGGGTCAAGACACGCCGAGCGACGTAGTCCGTGGACAGAGGTGCTTCAGCACGGTCAGTGAGGTCACGCAGATTACCACGTAGGCGAGTTAAGCCTTGCTGCAGAAGATGCCAAAGGCTGACAAGGTGAGGCTGCACCTCACTGATGTAAGCTGTAATGTAATAGGTAGCCACCTGGGTTGACGCAGCCATAAGAGTAGCAAACTCCATAGCATGACACTGATATCATGGTTGCACTTCACCGTTGCCAGGATAGCAGGGTGGAAGCGTGTGTGAAAAGGATGGTATCTTTCTGTCAGGAGAAACGTTTCATGTGGGGGAACTTGGCCAACGGTTGCACATTGCAAAAGAGGCAAACCATGGCACCGCTGCCACACCGGCTCAGCAAGACTGGCCGAAACTTGCTGCCAATGCCAGTAGCCGAGCCGGCAGAAGCCTAGCTGGCCAAGAAATCCCTTATGGCAAGTCCGGGGCCGGCAATCGTGCAGGCAGCATTGCACGGCACTGTGCCGGAGATCGTAGAGCAAGAGTTGACACCAAGACGAAGCTGCAGTGTCTGACGGTGCTTGAAGATATGTTCGCGGCCATGGCAAGAAGGATGGTTGGGCGCGAAGAAGGTCGCCAAAAGGATCCGCCCATGGCTCCACTGGTTGAAACTGAAGCATTGGGCTTCCATAAAACCATGAGTTCGCAGCGGCATCCGCATCCCACGGATTGCGAGCAAGTTGCAGACGCTGAACCTGCTTGGCGGAATATGGCAAGGATTGCAAAGATCGAAAATATTGATCAGTGGGCAATGGCAAATACCATGTGGAAGGCAAAGATTCCAACGAGGTGGAAACCAAACTGGATGTCCAAGTCAGCAAGCGCGCAGCCAAGACAGGCAAAGCCGCACGAAGTTGCGCTGCGAATGCAGAGGGCGTCGTGAAGCTGTAGAGATGCAGAAGCAGGTGAAGGTGTAGACTTCCGCGGAGTTGCGGCTCAGTAACTGCAAAGTATGCAGCGACAGGGCCAAGAATCCCGCCATGCGTGCGGCAAGCGAGGCCATTTGCATTGGGAATGTCTGCTGCACTGGTGCAGTTCAACAGGTGGGAAAAGAACATCTGCACATGATGATGAAAAGCACGCGCAATTGCGACGGGATCTGCAGCAACGGCATGGGCCAGGTTCACCTGCTTCAAGGCGGCCTGCAAAGCTTCATCTGCCGCGACGGGCGTCCAACGTGATTCTGGTTGGTGTCTGGTGTCTGGGATGTTTGGTGTCTGCTGGGTTCAACGTCAAGAAAAGACATGGAAGTCCTTGCCAGATTTGAAGGGACCGAAGATGCTGACGCATCCGACGACGGGCAGCATCCGTGTACGGCACAGCACCGGAAACCACTTCCATGGAACGCAGCAACTTCTTCAGTGACTCCGGGACATAGGGACTACCTCGGTGAACGAGGCGCATGCCGGAAAGAGCATACTAATAGGAAAATGATGGAGAAACATGCCGTGAGATGGAAATTGGAAGCAACGCCACTGTAGGAAAGAAGCGCAATGGATCAATGATGCCACCATGCTCTTGTAAGGTGCGCGCCACTGTGTCGAAGTTTGCCTCCAGGAGCGCCGCCATGTCGCCGGACTGCTGCTTGAATGTGGGACTGTGGATGCGAACGTGTATGGCTCGCAGAAGTTCACGTTGGTGAAGCATGCCAAATAAAACTGAAAGAAAATCGATATCTAGACTCCATGGATGTTGCCGCGCTGTCCTGTCTGACCGCAGAAGCAGATGTTTGGCCCAGCTCTTTTCGGGGAAACGGACCCGGCGCGCCCCGCCAGCAACGCCATCACCATATGGAAACAGNCAGAAGCAGATGTTTGGCCCAGCTCTTTTCGGGGAAACGGACCCGGCGCGCCCCGCCAGCAACGCCATCACCATATGGAAACAGGTGCGGGAAGCAGACAACATAGTAGCCCAGATCAAAAGACGACAGAGATTCCTCACCATGAGGGACGATGACATCATACCCAGAGTCCGAAGGAGGAGAGCCTGACAGCGCTTCTTGCCACAGCCGGCGGGGCATCAAACCTTCCCCTTCGATATCAAGCACTGCCGCGGCCAGAGGTNTCCGAAGGAGGAGAGCCTGACAGCGCTTCTTGCCACAGCCGGCGGGGCATCAAACCTTCCCCTTCGATATCAAGCACTGCCGCGGCCAGAGGTAATGCATGATCAGGGTTCGACAGCAAAACATCAGCAGGACCCTGCTCGGCCCTGAGCGGGATCGCTTCGGGCGCAGGGACTCCAAATTGCGCAGGTACAGCATCATCAGGCAGTAGATGAAGATTGGCTTCATTAATCACAATGTCCGCATAAAATGGATTGTGCATCTGGAGCCACTGCAAACCAGCAAGGACCTGTTGCCGACGAACAACATAAGCTCGTGTGTTGCAGAATTGCTCCCGGCCGGAGGAAGGAAAAAAGACAGTGAGCAACTCGGCAGCTTCATCAGGATGACGGGGCAACGATTGAAAAATGCTCGCTGCATTCTGTGGAAAGGAAACGCCATTGCCAGAAAAACCACGCTGACGATCCTCAGGAGCGGAAGGGCCAGGCAAAGTATGCAACCGTTGACGGTAAAGCCGCGCGCCACGAACAGTTTCTCGGCAAACGTGAGATCACGAATATGGTCTGGCAGCGGCAAGCACAGATTCCCGTTGGCCAGAGAACGTGCTGGGAGTCTGGGCGGCGAACGCCGCAACGCCGCGTTGCAGTCAACGCAAAGTGCACAATGCAAGGGTCTGCCAACATCTGCGCAACTGTGCCGCCAATGGTCTCGGGCAAGTGGGTCTAAGTGCAAGAGCCAACCATCTTGGGCAGAAGAACCAGGAAGTGGTACAGGCACCGCGTTCGCAAGGACAGTCGCCAGAGGCAAGCCCAAAAAGCGAGCTGGACACGGGTCAGGATACAAGCTGGCATGGGCCGCGACATAGCCTCGCGCGGAGAAATGGACATGGAGAGCAGCAAGGTCAAAAGGTGGATCACGCAAATTGACCACATGCACATCAGTAGCTGTATGTGGCAAAGTGCACACAGCACAGGATCGTGGTGGAGTTGCCATTTGGGTCCAGAACTCTGAAGCATACTCTTGCATACAGTGGCGGACGAGTCGTTGATCCACTGCACTGGGCCATCGAGCAGCTTCGAATGCCAGAACGGCAGAGCGATACTGAGGAAGACCGCCGTGAATCGCCAAGTGCTGGAGCCAGGCTGCTTCGTCATGGAAAGCGACATCAGGACAGAAGCGACACCAAAAGGAACTGGACGGCGCCGGAGACCCATGTTCTGTGAGAAGAACGTCCCCTGCATCGCCCGGGTAATGCCGCGGCGCAAGGGCAGCAGGCGCAAGAGCATATGTCGCATGTTGAGGCTCGAACAGAAGGTCCGGTGCCAGGGTCTGGAGAGCAGGTGCTGGAAACTGGACTTCGAAGTCTGCAAAAGCAGTGGCCGCAATATCGGCATCAGCGGCCGTGAGCAACAGCAGCTCCAGCGCCACTTGGGCGCGCAACGCCGCAGAACTGTCAACAGATTGCAGCCATCTGCGACCAAAGCGCCAAGAGGTCACACAAGCAACAGAATTTGGACACTGCATCTGAGTGATGTATACCGCCCAGATTCGCGAAAAAGCATTTTTGGTCAGACCCACATGCAGCAAGCCAGCATGTTGGGCTGGATTCTTCGGTGTCTTCAAAGTTGATGACAGGACGAGGTATGCTAGCAGGCAATGTCCAGACCTGCTGCCAGGCGAAAATGGCAGCGTCTTGGGGCGAGCTGACGACGATGATGCGTTTCCAGAGTGCGCGGAGCGTAGGAACGGCCATAGTTTGCGTCCGCACATCTGGGTCCGTCATGAGTTCCTCAATCGCAACTGTCATACGAAAGAAGAAAAAGACAGGAACCTGAACAGTGAGATAAACGCCCCGGTAACGCCGCTGCAGCGGCGTCCGCAAATCAGGAGATGGAGCTGCAGCAGAGCCGTAGCGTAGCTCTAAGGAAACCGCAATTTGCTCAAATTGCCCACGATTCCATTTTGTGCTGGTGTACGCACTGTGGTGGTACAGGAACTCCAGCTCCTGGAGGCAAGCCGAGATGTGCTGCGAAGCAATGGAGGGGGAAAAGACCCGGTCAGCATATGGGATCGCCAACCGCGGCATGGCAAAATGATACCTGTGTGCCTTGCAAGGATGCTGTGGCAGCAAACAGGACGGACTTGAGCCAAGCAAACTGCTCAAAAGAAAGGATTCGAGGATGGAAGCTGTGCAAATTGGACGAGAAGGTGCTGAAGGAGCCCATTGTATGCAATGCAGGTTGCTGGCAAGAGAAGACGAAAAGGAAATCACGGCGAAGGCGAGGAAAGAAATCTACAACAAGAGTAAAAAACTAGTGGGTGGTAACGGGCCCATGTCTAAGACATGCCAAGCCTTGTTGTGGCAAAAGAGAAAGCCGAAGCATGTGAGCACAAGTAAGAGTGACTCATCTGTACTAAGCGAAAGTATTTCCAAGACAAGGCTTTCCATGTCTTGGGAAACACTGAACACGACCCAGTGAAGGAAATGATGCCACATATAAATAGAAATATAGATACTCCGGGGGCCCCCTTCAAAGAAGCCATTTTTCCTTGATTTTGACGTTCCATTTTCAGAGCCGCTTTGCGCGCACTCAATCTGAGAGACTTCGTTTGGAACGAAGCCGTGGAGATTGGCAGCACGGGCACACGGGTTGGAACAGAGACCGGGCAAAGAGACGCGGATGAAGCAGGGAGCAGAGAAGGCAAAAGCTCCTGTCCAGACCCTGTTTGGGACGAGGCCGTGGATACAACGCTAGACCCAGGATGGCTTGGGGTTCCCCTCTTCCCCGAATGTGATAACATTATAAAGTCGAAACGGTGTCTGCGGGCCCGCTCAACAGTAGGCGGGCCCGCCGGCGGCGGGACCGTGTCCCGTTTTCGACAAAACGCATCAAATTTCCACGTTTTACGGTCCCGCCGCGGTCCCGCCGCGGGCCCGCTGCTGTAATTTACAAGGGATCGCGCCTTGCGCCTCTGGAAAATCCCACGTTTTTCAAGGGCGGGGCGGACCCGAGACTGCAATTTANGCCGCGGGCCCGCTGCTGTAATTTACAAGGGATCGCGCCTTGCGCCTCTGGAAAATCCCACGTTTTTCAAGGGCGGGGCGGACCCGAGACTGCAATTTACAAGGAAAATGGCTCCTCTGGATTGTTTTTTTGGTTGGCGGTGACTATCCATGCCGCAACGGGTTCGAACCCATACGGGACCCATATCTATGGGGGGGAGCGTGGGCCACCGCTGGCTATACCCTGCCACTGGAAATGCATGCGGTGGCCTGTCGAACATGTAGAAGCACGTCATCGAACCAAATGACCTTCAAGGAAGGACGTCCCACCACAGTATAGAAGTTCTTGCTGAAGCANGCATGCGGTGGCCTGTCGAACATGTAGAAGCACGTCATCGAACCAAATGACCTTCAAGGAAGGACGTCCCACCACAGTATAGAAGTTCTTGCTGAAGCATTTGCACATGGAGTTGGGCCGGGGCGTCTGCACCCGTGGCGCAGCATAACAACAAGACTGATACGGGTTTTTGGGGCCAGAAAAGGAGCTAACTTTGGCTTCGCCGTGGAGGGCCCCCAATGTATATATGTCAAAATCTATATATGTATCATGTAGGAAAAGAGGGCTACAATGCGCACAAGAATTCGATGGAGAAACTGGCATTCCGTAGCAGACCACAATTGGTAAACAATGAATGCGACCCAGGCAGGGAATTATATGCCACATACTATTTTATAGCAAAAAAGGACCACAGAGCGCGCAGGAAGATGATGGGGAAACTTCCACTGCGTAGCAGACAGCAATCGGTAGGCGCATATTATGGCCAAGACAAGGCTTTCCATGTCTTGGTATAGCCTAAACATAAAGAGGCGAAGGTAATTACTATGCCACATATTTATCATATAGGAAAAGAAACCTGCAGAGTACGCAGGAAGAGGAAGGGGAAACTGCCATTCTGTTGCAGACCGCGATCGGTAGAGTCATCTTATGGCCAAGACAAGGCTTTCCATATCTTGGTAAACAGTGAATGCGACCCAATGAAGAAAGCACACCACATATGTATCATATAGGAAAAACTGCGATCGTAGACGCATATTATGGCCAAGACAAGGCTTTCCATGTCTTGGTATAAACTAACACAAACTAATAAACCATAGCCTCAATGTAAGGAGGCGAAGGTAATTACTATGCCACATATTTATCAGATAGGAAAAGAGATCTGCAGAACACGCAGGAAGATGAAGGGGAAACTGCCATTCTGTTGCAGACCGCGATCGGTAGAGTCATCTTATGGCCAAGACAAGGCTTTCCATGTCTTGGTAAGCAGTGAATGCGACCCAATGAAGAAAGCACACCACATATGTATCATATAGGAAAGATTGCGATCGTAGACGCATATTATGGCCAAGACAAGGCTTTCCATGCCTTGGTATAAACTAACATAAACTAATATAAGTTGACCAGGACATAGGCGGAGGTGAATTAATGTCGCATAGAACCGGGAGCCAAAAACAGGGGCGCAGGAAAAGGATGACAAAACCCCAACTCCCGTAGCACGAAACACGGGTGTGGCAGGCGCAGCTGTGGTACGAATTGTATAACAAACAAGAAAATTAACCATGTCGCAAGCTCAACTGAACGGGACATAGCGAAAGGGGCGCAATGTCAGCAATTACATCGCGCACAGGAACACCACAAGTTACTTTGCAGGAGCATGGTGGCCCCTCAAACACAGCAAGAAGAGCCAAAGCCCCAGATAGGGGTCCAGGTCATTTAAAAGAAAGGGTCAGCGTGCAGAACTGCGCGTGGCAACAGGAAGAAAATGCAGTCATTACCGGAGGGTTGGACTGTGTTTCATGACGCTTCTGGCTGCAATACCTCTCGATCTCACGGCTGCGGCACTGTAGGCAGTGGAGGGTCTCCAGAGGCTGCCACGGCCTGCCAGGTGGATAGCTGCAGCGCTCCCCGGACATGAGGCACGGTCGAAATTGGTTGTTGGGTGAAATGCGTGATCAAGTTTATGCGTCTCCTATCTCTAGGTGTTCTGCTTTTAGCATGTTGTACTTGACTTGCGTTCAAACATAATATTGAAGGCGTTCGCTTAGATCCTCATCCCTGACGGTCTTTGTTGCTGCAGTTGAGCACGTTTCTCCCGTTGCCAAAAGAGTTCGCAGACGCAGTATGCGTTTCGCCGCTTTTCGTTTGTGTCTTAAGGCTTCCTCTAGCGCGCAGCATGGGAGGTTCCTCCACTCAGCGCTGTGGAAGGAACGCGGGCCACATGGGCTTCGGCCATTCAGAGCCGCTAACTTCAAAGGCTCTCACTCAGCCAGCACATTAGATGCATGCCGTCACCATGGATGCGTTCCGTCACCACACTGGGGCACCCCCAAAGAGCTATGTTTGTGAAGCATCTGGCTGCCTTGTGACCAGTTAGTCAGGCTTGTGACCAGTTGGTTACCGGGATATTTTTGAAAGATTGAAGCATCGTTTGGGCATCGTGTTGGGTAGCGTTTTGGGTTTCGTTCTGCACGCGTACACGAGAAGCGCCACCAGGTTGACACACCATGCGTCTTGCTGAAGTGAAACCAGTGTGCCGACGACCCGGCACAAGCAAAACACCATGGCCACACCACATAACGCAGCCTCAGCTTAATACTCAGGATTTCCAGCATAGCTGCACGAAAAGACGCTCACACGCCCCATAATTTCGTCAAGGAAACGTATTGTTTTGTGTGAGTTCTCTATCATTTTAAAAGTGCCTCCAAAAGCAAACATCCGATCACACTCGAAGACATATTCAAGCAGCGCAAACTGTGACGGAATCTGAAATGACAAAAGGATACAAAAAGTGCACTGTACCGTATGGAAACTGACATGCAATCCCAAGTGGAACCAGAGGCATTTCTGTCCACTTCCCAGCTCATGACGGTGGATCCGCACAGCTTGAATAGCAATACAACGCCGGATCGCTGACGCGCCTGGGCCTCCGCCCGTCGCTGACGTTTTGCGCCTTGTTTCGCCTGGACGGACCATGGATGATGCAAGGTTGCGACATCACGTGCCGCGACAAAGAACAATGGCCCAACAGGCTGCTGCAGATGTTCATGGCTATAAGTTGTCAAAAATAGGTTCATGTATCTTTGGTTCTCTTTCGCTGGAATGGAGGTGCAACAAACCCAATGTAGGTTAACAGCCTAGAAAAAGGCATTCCCCCATGCAGCATAGAAAAGGCGCCTTCGCAGCCAGGAAGTGGTCGGCGAGGTTGGTATGAGCACGCGCGATGGCCGCCACCAGCTGAATCTGCTCCTGGCGCGGTGAGCCCACAACAAAATCGTCCATGTGTGCAAGAAATTCGAACAATGCTGCACACAACATGCCCCCCGCAACTGTCCGACACCAGTTCTGTGAGCTCTGCTTTGGAAGCGAGCAAACGTTGCCTCAGACAAAAGGGCGCTGACGCATCAAAGGAAGGAACCAATTTGGGGCATGCTGGCGGCAAGCGGCTGCTGTTGGAGCTGCTCGCGAAGCACGTCGATGCGCTTCGTCTTCTGCGCCAGTTGCGTCTGAAGGTGCGCCACATCAATCTTCTCGACCCCCTGCCAGACGATACAGGCAAGGCCACATGACTGTGACCGGTATCTGGTCACTCGATGCACCCAGAACGCGAATGAACAGTACGCAGCACAGTTCGATACACTTGCATTGAGTGGACAAGGCAACCTCTCGACGGCACCGTGTGCCGAGGAACGTGCACAGGCCTCGACTCCTTGAAGCTGCACACATGGATCGGAAAACGCCTTCCCAAGCAGTAGCCTGCAACTGCGCACGCAGCGCCAGCAATGAAACGAGAAACCCTTTGATGAGCAACAGCCTTTTCATCGCTACGTTGAACCAGTCGCACCTGGGTTGCAAGCCCGACCCCTTGGATCTCCTGGCAATGGCACACTGCAATCAGCACACGTCACACTGCTGTCATTCACTTGGGCAGCCTGAGGCACAGCAAACCTCGTGCCTGCTCGCACTCGGGCGGTGGCACAAGCCAAGGAGCCTTCCAAAGAGAGATGAAACCGCCGGAACGAAATGACTGTGCTGGAAATGCCACATCTCAGGCCCGGCCAGGCCTCCTTTCGATCGCAATCGAATGTATTGAACAAGTTTCCCTCCGCCTACGCCTCAATCAGAAAACAACGTCGGCCATGCGTGTCCATGGGGCAGAAGTATGCATGTCTTGCTTCTCCTGGTGCCGCTCCTCGACCCTGCTTCCATGTGGAATAGGGGCAAAAAATTGCCCAACACTCTCGGCAGTGACTCCCGAACTCAGATTGCATTTTCTAGTAAGAACACGTTCCAAGCCCGAATGCCTATAGTAGAAGGCAATGTTGCATTTATTACCGCCCTTGTGGCTGTGTGTATGTGCATAAATATATATATATATATTATATGTATATATTATGTTTATGTTATATTAAATATATATAAATATATACATTAGTATGTAGGGTGCATGTTTCAATGACGTTAGAGTCCAAATAGGCTAAATTTGTGGCGTCCTGGTTCTTCCTTTGGCCACGCAGGGCGCGTGATGCTCCAACAGGACTAGCAACACGTGAGACGGCAAAAACTTCTGCGCAGGCAAGCTTCCGGCACCACTGCGTTCGGCAGCTTGCGGACAGAAAATGTGTATCCACGCCTTACGTGCTCAAACATCTTCAAACCCACTGCGTCTCCAGTCCCAACCCTGTGGCATCTGCATTGCCAGCCCTCAGTTCCAACATGAATAAACCAAAGACCACATCAAATCAAACCGGTCGCAACGCATCGCCACCTTCTCTTAAGCCGCAAGCCCTAACATGTTGACCTCCTGGTAAGGTGCAGCCTGCAAGGAGGACAAGTCAAACAGGTACAACATGAATTCACTTCTTGAGCCCCCAGGCCGCAACGTTCGACCCCGCCAGGAATGACTCTGCGGCAGCCTCGACACGGAGCCAGTTGCAGGCATGTCAATCTGTGGCGCACGGGGGAGTCTGAAACAAGACCGACGCAAAGAATGTAATTTATACGCTAGTAGCAAAACAAATGTCAAGTGGCATCACTTGATGCATAGTAAATTAAGCTTCGTCTGGCAAACAATGCTGAGCGTCCAACCTGGAAAGAAGCTGCGGAAGTTACTGCCAATCCTTCAGCCCGGAGCCCAAACATGATTGAAAATAAGTATCCACCACTGCCACTTCAATGCCACATCAGCCTCCAGTCCCGACATGGTAGCATGTGCATTACCAGCCCTCTGCCCAGACAGGCATGAAACACAGAGAGCCCAAAATCAGACTGCCGCAAAAATTTGCGACAGCAATTGAGTTCCAAGCCCATCCATGCGGCCCACCTGGCACGGTGCAAGCTCCAATCGGCGCAAGTCACATTGCATCCCCAATATCTGGCAGGTCACAGAAAAAGGAGCAGCCTGAGAAGGAGCACTGCCGCTCCCGGCAGCCATCCCCTGGGAACAAGTGGCAGCATAGAAACGAGCCCAGAGGAAACCAACAGAAACATGGCTTGTAGGGCAGCAGCGGGCTGTTCACAAAAGAAATCTGATGCCTATGCTCAAGCATGTCCTCTAACATGTGCTTCTAAGACAGCATGGCACCAGACACAGCAAACGCCCTGCCTGCTGGAACCTTCGCGGTGGCACATGCCGCGGAGCCTACCACAGATAGATGAACACGCCGCAAAAGCCCACCCTGCTGAACTTGCCACGTGATAGACCCCGTGCTGGCCTCATTTCGGTAGCGGCCCCACGTGTTGAGCATGTCTCGCCGCAGCTGATCCTGACGGCTAGACACCAATCCCATAGCACCATTGCAAGAAATAAAACGGAAGTAACTTCAATGCAGGCTAGCTTCTCTCCCCACTGCACTCGGCGGCTTGCGTCGCAAGGCCATGGCGAGACATAAAAGGAAATTACAAGTTAAGGCTAAGAATGAACATGAAGCCGTAGGACTATTGTCTACTGTCTAAGTAAAAAAGGGGTCTTGCTGGTCCTCTGGTTATGCTCCAGTGAAGTGCCAATTGATCCCAATATTCGTCAGTCCAAACCCCCCTTGCTGCATATCAATGGACCACGGCAGCCTAAAGCAAGCCGGCGAAGTGCGCAACGAGCACAGCTGAAGTCCAATGGTGCCAGCCCAACACCCTCCAGCAACCGCTATCTGAAGGACAGGGGAGTATGCCATATGGTATCATCACCAAGGATAGTTAGGTTGATGGAGAGATGGAAGAAAGAGAGAGAGAGATAGATATATAGATAGATAGATAGATAGATAGATAGAGAGAGAGAGAGAGAGAGAGAGGTAGAGAGAGAGAGAGAGATAGATAGATAGATAGGTAGGTAGATAGGTAGGTAGATAGGTAGATAGATAGATAGATAGGTAGAGAGAGAGAGATAGATATATAGCTAGCTAGATAGATAGATAGATAGATAGATAGAGAGATAGATAGATAGATAGATAGATAGATAGAGAGATAGATAGATAGATAGATAGATAGATAGATAGATAGGTAGAGAGATAGATAGATAGATAGCTAGATAGATAGATAGATAGAGAGATAGATAGATAGATAGATAGATGGATAGATAGATAGATAGATAGAGAGAGAGAGGTAGAGAGAGAGAGAGATAGATAGATAGATAGATAGATAGAGAGATAGCTAGATAGATAGATAGGTAGATAGATAGATAGATAGATGGAGAGAGAGATAGGTAGATACATAGATAGATAGATAAGATAGAGAGAGACAGATTATGTAGATACCCAGATAGATTCATAGTAAGATAGATATATAGATAGATAGATGGCTGGATAGATATATAGATACATAGATAGATTCATAGGCTAATACATGATAGATACATAGCTAGATACATAGATAGATACATACCTAGATACATAGATAGATACATAGAAAGAAAGGACAGATACTAGGCTTCTTGAAACCGTGCCAGACGATGCTAATCACGAAAGGTAGCTCCTGGAGGGCTACCTTGAGTTTTACTTTACGGAGTAAAGGGGAGGCTCCCAACCCAAAAGTGCCGATTAGTCGGACCAAACAATATTACTTTAGTAGCTTCCTCGCCCCCTCCCCCCCCTCCTCCGTATGTACCACTGCGCAATGGGCAGACAGTCATTCGATTCCTCCCTGGTCCGTCCTTTTGTCAGGTTCCGGCAAACGGATCTGTAAGGATTTCGAATCTAACGACAGGGTAGCTATCTATCTAGTCAATCTAGCCTGTCTTTCTATCTCTCNTCCTTTTGTCAGGTTCCGGCAAACGGATCTGTAAGGATTTCGAATCTAACGACAGGGTAGCTATCTATCTAGTCAATCTAGCCTGTCTTTCTATCTCTCCATCTCTGTATCGATCCATCCATCCATCTATCTATCCATCTGTTTGTCTGTCTATCAAGATATCTATATATATATATATATATCTTTTGATTCCCCTTTTTCTGATGACCTACCTTTCGTGTTCCCCCCCTCAAGTGATTTAGAGGATGGGGATTCTGACGACGTCGCCGGGGGGGATCGAGGCACAGCCAAACTGCTTGTGAACCCGCTAGGGGGGGGGGAGGGGGGGGGGTATAACTCGTGAGGTTTCACTGGATTGGAGATTCCAGCCCCCCCCCCCATACCTTGCTAAAGCAAGAGGGACTTCAGCTAGCAAAAGCTAGCTTTCGTGATATTTTTTACGAATGATATTTTTTCCTTTTGACATCTCTGATTTTTGATAGTCAATTACTATGGCATTTCTAGCTTTTGATATTTCTTGCTAATAATATTTCTTGCTTTTAAAATGTCTTACTAATAAAATTCAATTTCTATAATATTTCTTACTAATATTATTTCTTATTAATAATTTTTCTAGTTTCTAATATTTCTTACTAATAATATTTGTAATTTTAATTTTTTTTTAGAATTTGAATATCTTTACCTTTTAATATCTCTAGCTTTTAATATCTTTAGGTATTAATATCTCTAACTATTAATATTTTTAGCATTTAATATCTCTATTTTTTGGTATCTCTAGCTATTAATATTTCTAATTTTTTATATTTCTTATTTTTAAAATCTCTAATTTTTAATATTTCTATCTAATAATAGTTCTAATTTTTAAATTTTTCTTATCTCTAATTATTAAAATTCCTAATTTTTAAAATCTCTAATATTTAATATATCTAATTTTTAATATCTTTATTTTTTATATCTCTAATATTTAGCATCTCCTATTTTTAATATTTCTTATTATTAATATATTTAATTTTCAATATTTCTTACTATTAATATCTTCAATATTTAATATTTTCAAATGTTAAAATTGCTATTTTTTAATATTTTTTGTTTTTTAAATTTTTTAATTCTTAATATTTTTAAATTTTAATATTTGTTAAATATTTCTAGTTTTTAAAATCTTTAGATTTTAATATTTATAAAATTTAATATTTCTAGTTTTTAATATGTCTTATTATATATTTAATATATCAAATTAAGATATTTTTTATTCAATTATTCTCCAAACAGGTTTATTTATATAGGGTTCTTATTCCTTTCAAAGGGTTGTTGCATCCCTAGGCCGCATGATTTTGCCTCTATCTCCGGGCTTACGTCCCACTCTAGGTGCCTTGGGCCGCATGAGTCTACACTTATTTCCCACTTATCTCCCGCCCTGGGTGCCTTGGGCCGCATGAGTTTACACTTGTCTCCCATTTATCTTCCACGCTTTAGCTGCCTGGGGCCGCATGAGTTTGCACTTGTCTCCCATACTTGTCTCCCGCGCTTTGGCTGCCTGGGGCCGCATGAGTTTGCAATTATCTCCCACTTGTCTCCCGTATTTGTCTCCCAGTCTAGGTGCCTGGGACCGCATTAGTTTACACTTGTCTCCCACTCTGGTGCCTTGGGCCGTCTAAGTTTACATTTATCTCCCACTTATCTTCCATATTTATCTCCCACTCTGGGTGACTTAGGCCGCATGAGTTTACACTTCTTTCCAATTCTAGGTGCCTTAGGCCGCATGAGTTTACACTTGTCTCCCATTTGTTTCCCATTCTCGGTGTCTTCGGCCGCATAAATTTACACTTGTCTCCCACTTGTCTTCCACTCTAGGTGCCTGGGGCCGCATCAATTTACACTTGTCTCCCACTTATCTTCCACTCTGGGTGCCTGGTTTACACTTGTTTCCCACTCTAGGTGCCTTGGGCCGCATGAGTTTACAATTGTTTCCCACACTTATCTCCCACTCTAGCTGCCTTAAGCCGCATAAATTTACACTTGTCTCCCACTCTAGGTGCCTTAGGCCGCTTGAGTTTACACTTGTCTCCCACACTTGTCTTTATTCTGGGTGCGTTGGGCCGCATGAATTTACACTTGTCTCCCACACTTGCCTGCATAATTTTACATTTGTCGCCCACGCTTGTCTCCCACACTGGGTGCGTACTCTGGGCCATATGAGTTTAAACAGATCTTCCGCTTATTCCCCTTTTTTGGTTTCCACTCATGCCGAAATAATATATACCTTTTGCTGCCACAAAAAAACATAATTAAGATTTCCTACAGGTGTTTGGGGTCAACGCTGGTATAATTAACAATTACCTTCTAATATTTAATTATTATTATTCCCCAAACAATTTATTATTGGGGTTCTCAATTCTTTCTTAAAAGGTATCCGCCTCTATCCAGGTGGTGGTGTCCGGCTCTCCCGCTGTATGCGAATTCATTTGTCTCCCAGTCTGCCTAGTGATGTCCGGCTCTCCGGATCTCTATCTTCACTTGTTTCCCTTCATTTGTCTACCTGTCTGGCCGGTGGTGTCCGGCTCTCCGGCTCTCCGTCTTCACTTGTCTCCCAGTCTGGCTGGTGGTGGTGTCCGACTCTCCGGATCTCTGTCTTCACTTGGCTCCCCGCATTTGTCTCCCAGTCTGGCTGGTGGTGTCCGGCTCTCCGGATCTCTGTCTCCACTTGTCCCCCAGTCTGGCTGGTGGTGTCCGGCTCTCCGGCTCTCCGGCTCTCCGTCTTCACTTGTCTCCCTTCATTTGTCTCCCAGTCTGGCTGGTGGTGTCCGGCTCTCCGGATCTCTGTCTTCACTTGTCT
>BGPT01001291.1:31249-42708 GCA_003297045.1 Symbiodinium sp. clade C Y103
CCGCTACCCACAGAAGCTCTTACAGAGAGAAGCCGTGACACACAGCGTTGTTGTTGTTGTTGTTGTTGTTGTTGTTGTTGTTGTTGTTGTTGTTGTTGTGGTCGTCGTCGTCGTCGTTGTCGTCGTCGTCGTCGTCGTCGTCCTCGTCCTCGTCCTCGTCGTGGTCGTGGTCGTGGTCGTGGTCGTGGTTGTGGTTGTTGTTGTTGTTGTTGTTGTTGTTGTTGTTGTTGTTGTTGTTGTTGTTGTTGTTGTGGTCGTCGTCGTCGTCGTCGTCGTCGTCGTCCTCGTCCTCGTCCTCGTCCTCGTCGTGGTCATGGTCGTGGTTGTTGTTGTTGTTGTTGCTGTTGCTGTTGTTGTTGTTCTTCTTCTTCTTGTTCTTCTTGTTCTTCTTGTTCTTCTTGTTCTTGTTCTTGTTCTTCTTCTTGTTCTTCTTCTTGTTCTTGTTCTTGTTCTTGTTGTGGTGGTGGTGGTGGCGGTGGTCGTCGTCGTCGTCGTCGTCGTCGTTTCATCGTCACAGTGGCACTTAGACCCGAGACCCCGACCCTTGTCTCCTACCTTGTCCCCCTCTTATTGTTTCAGACACAAATGCCATGGCAAAAAGTTGAAACTGCGTGGCATGAGAAACTGTTGCTTGTGGTTCATTCTGTTCTCAATTGACATGGATCATCAGGAGCCAACCACAAACATGCACACAGATGCTGCAATGGATATGGAATAACTGTTTGGGGTCTACGGGGTGTAATTTTTATTAAGGATATTGGCTATATTCGAAGGAAATTTAATAATTTATAAAAAAAATAAAGGACCGAATAATCCCACATATCAACCTTCTTCCAATAAGTACCAACAGAAGTGTAAAGAGCAGATGGCAAGAATCCAAGAGAGAAAGGGGATATGTGCAAAAAGTTGCGTGTAATAGAGGTGGGTGTCTATGCGGATATGTATATGTATATGTGTGTGTGCGTGTGTGTATGTGTATGGGTATGTGTCCGTATGTATGTATGGGATAGTGAGGATGCGTCGGTGTATATCTGCAGGGGACGGATAAAGAAAGAAAAAGACGGCAAGAGGATATGAGGGTATGTATGTACGTATTGTATGCAATGTATGTATTATGGGTGTTATGCGTATCTCTGCTTCTTTCTGGGTATTCGTGTGTGTGTGTGTGTGTCTGTGTGTGTTAGTATGTGTTGGGTTGATGTGTGTGTATGTGTATAAGTGTGCGTGTGTGTGTGTGTGTCTGTATATGTGTGTGTATTTGTCTTTATATGTATGTGCATATGAGGGCACGCGGACCGCGGACGATGGGTAAATGTGCCTGGTAGCAAGGACGAACAAGAGAATAAAATTGCTAGATTACTCTACAAATATATATTTCGTCGGAACAAATTACCAGCAATATGCTTTTGCAATTTCACAACTACCTTGGGGCGCAAACGTTCGGACGGCCTCAGCAGGGAAGCGTCACACGATTGCGTGACTCGCGGTTGCCTAAAAAAATTTTCCCATACGCGCGGCGCACCAAACGACGTGCACAGAGGCTTCCGCAGGAGCACCAATTTACAAATATTCTTTTTAGCCTTCTTGTTCTCTAGACATCATCTTTTCCCCCGCACAAAAAATAGGTCGATGCTACCAAGCACCACACCTGCCACACAAAACGAAGGTCCACGTCACCAAGTACCACGCCTACCACGCAGAATAAGGTGGTCCCCGCGGCAACCAAGCGCATCACCACATCCAGCCCAATGCCGTAAGTGCCACGCCTACCACATAAAACGAAACTACATGACACCACGTAACACGCCTGCCACGCAAAATGAGGCGGCGTCCGCGGCAACCAAGCGCGTCACTAGACCCAACTTAATGCCGTAAATACCATGCCTACCCCAGGAAACGAAGATCCATATCGCCAAATACCACGCTAGCACACAAAACGAAGCTCCACATCACCAAGTACCATGCCTACCACGCAGAATGAGGCGGCGCCCGCGGCAACCAACCGCGTTACCAGACCCAGCCCAATGCCGTAAGTGCCACGCCCACCCCACAAAATGAAGCTCCATATCACCAAGTACCACGTCTACCACGCAGAATGAGGCGGCGTCCGCGGCAACCAAGCGCGTCACCAGACCCAGCCCAGCGCCGTAAGTACCACGCCTGCCAGATAAAGTGAAGATTCATTTCGCCAAGTGCCACGCTTGCCACACAAAACGAAGCTTCGCGTCGCCAAGTACTACGCCTGCCACGCAAAATAAGGCGGCGCCCGCGGCAATCAAATACGTCCTCAAATTCAACCCAGTACCGTAAGTGCCACGCGTACCTCACAAAGTCAAACTCCATCTCGCCAAATAACATACCTACCTCCCAAAACGAAACTCCACGTCGCCAAGTGCTATGCCTGCCACGCAAAAAAAAGCGACGCCTGCGGCAATCAAATGCGTCACCAAACTCAGCCCAGTACCGTAAGTGCCACGCGCACCACGCAAAGTCAAAGTCCATATGGCCAAGTGCCATGCCTGCCACCCAAAACAAAACTCCGTATCACCAAGTACCGTACCTGCCAGGCAAAATGCGGCGACGTCTACGGCAACCAAGCGCGTCACCAGATCCAGCAAAGTGCCGCAAGTACCACGCCTGCCACACAAAGTGAAGGTCCGTATGAGTAAGTAGGTATGAGTAAGTTGTGTGTAATCAAGTTATGTATTGTCAAGTTGCGTAATCAAATTATGTGTTAAGAAATTAAGCGTGAGTAAATCGTATAATGAAGTTGCGTATGAGTAAGTAGGTGTGAGTAAATTGCCTGTGAGTAAGTGGGTGTGAGTAAGTTATGTGTGATCAAGTTCTGTAATGTTAAATTAAGTGTAAGTAAGTGGTATACGAATTATGTGTGAGTAAGTGGGTATGAGTAAGTTATGTGTAATCAAGTTATATATTATCAAATTATATGTGAGTAAGTAATATGTGACTACGTTATATATGAGTAAATTATAAGAGTAAATTGCGTGTTGTCAAATTATGTGTGAGTAAGTGGTATGTGATTCAGTTATGTGTTAGCAAATTGTGTGTTATCAAATTATGTGTGAGTAAGTAGTCTGTGACTAAGTTGTATGTAATAAAGTAGGTATAAGTAAGTAGGTGTGAGTAAGTTGTGTGTGAGTAAGCAGGTATGAGTAAGTTGTGTGTAATCAAATTGTGTGTTGTCAAATTGTATGTGAGTAAGTAGTGTGTAGCTAAGTTATGTGTAAAGAAGTTATGTAAGTAAGTTGTGTATTGTCAAGTTATATGAGAGTAAGGAGTATGTGACTCAGTTGTATGAGAGCAAGCGGTGTGTTGTCAAATTATGTGCGAGTAAGTGGGCTGTGTGAGTTAGCGGGCGGCGGGCGGCGGTCGGAGCGGCGGATGCACAACAAAAAACAACAACCCCAGACACAGCTGTGGGGAACAAAATAAAAAATGTTATATTTCTATTATTGAACAAAGTCTTTTAATTTATTATTAATATATAGAACATTTACCATCATATTATTAGGCTAATTATTTTATAATAAAACCATATTACATAATTAAATAAATTATCTAAAAAAATAATCAATAAATAATACTATTTTTTGCAAATAAATATTAAACAATTATTAATATAATAAATAAATTATTATTCTAATTCAATTAAAATAATAAAATCAAATCAAAAAAACAAAAATTTACTTTTAATATATATTTTTATTAACTTATTTACTATATTTTTCTTTTATATTAAATCAATTTCCATCAAAATAGATTCAAAATATTACTTAACTTTGAAAATCCAAAATAACACCTGAATTTTTTTCAATTCAAAATAATATATCACGCAATTATCCGAAGCCTTTGTATTTTAATAGTTAAACTAATCATTTTTTATTTAAACAAAAACCGAAAGAAGTTAAGAAGTTTCTATTTCCGTGTTACGAAAATCGATCCCATTAACAATTCAATGTCATAGCAACTCACTGTCATAGCGATTCAATGTCACAGCAATTCACTGTCAAAGCAAGTCATTGTCATAGTAATTCACTGTCATAGCAATTCAATGTCATAGCAACTCGCTGTCATAGCAATTCACTGTCATAGAAATGCAATGTCAAAGAACCTCAATGTCATAGCAATTCACTGTCATAGCAATTCACTGTCATAGCAACTCACTGTCAAAGCAATTCAGTGTCATTGCAATTCAATGTCACAGCAATTCACTGTCATGGCAAGTCATTGTCATAGCAACTCACTGTCATAGCAAATCAATGTCATAGCAACTCACTGTCATAGCAACTCACTGTCAACAGAAACGCAATGTCATAGCAACTCAGTGTCATAGCAATTCATTGTCATAGCAATTCACTGTCATAGCAATTCACTGTCATAGCACTGCAGTGTCATAGCAAGTCAATATCATAGCAACTCACTGTCATAGCAATTCACTGTCATAGCAACGCACTGTCATAGCAATTTACTGTCATAGCAATGCAGTGTCATAGCAACTCACTGTCATAGCAGTTCACTGTCATAGCAAATCATTGTCATAGCAACTCACTGTCATAGCAATTCAATGTCATAGCAATTCATTGTCATAGCAACTCACTGTCATAGCAATGCAGTGTCATAGCAACTCACTGTCATAGCAATTCAATGTCATAGCAACTCGCTGTCATAGCAATTCACTGTCATAGCAACTCACTGTCAAAGCAATTCAGTGTCATAGCAACTCACTGTCATAGCAATGCAGTGCCATAGCAATTCACTGTCATAGCACTGCAGTGTCATAGCAAGTCAATGTCATAGCAATTCACTGTCATAGCAATTCAATGTCATAGCGATTCATTGTCATAGCAATTCACTGTCATAGCAGCTCACTGTCATAGCAATTCACTGTCATAGCAACTCACTCTCATAGCAATTCAATGTCATAGCAATTCAATATCATAGCAATTCACTGTCATAGCAACTCACTGTCATAGCAACTCAATGTCATAGCAATTCACTGTCATAGCAATTCAATGTCATTAGCAGTTGAATGTCAATAGCAAGAGATGTCAACAGCAGGAGATGTCAATTCCAAGAGATGTCAGTAGCAAGACATGTCACTTCCAAGAGACGTCAATAGCAAGGGATGTCACTTCCAAGAGATGTCAATAGCAAGAGATGTCACTTCCAAGAGATGTCAATAGCAAGAGATGTCAAAGTCTCGCACAAAAGCTTCGCTTTCACAGCTTCAACTTTCAGCGTTTGAAGGAAGTCTCGCACAAAAGCTTCGTTTTCACAACTTCAACCTTTCGTTTTTCAGGGATGTCTCGCACGAAAGCTTCGTTTTCACATCTTCAACGGTCTGTTTTTGAGGGAAGTCTCGCACGAAATGCGTTTTTGAGACTTAGCGGATGCACGAAATGCTGTGTTTTGCAGGACAAAACGTGCCTCGGAAAAGGAGTGAAGAGGGATGGGGAAGGTCTGCCGCGCGACGGGTGCGAGACGGTCCCGGCTGTACCGGGATCATGTTCGGATCGGCCGCGCACTCAAAACGANCGACGGGTGCGAGACGGTCCCGGCTGTACCGGGATCATGTTCGGATCGGCCGCGCACTCAAAACGACACTTCAGGCTTGTTTTTGGCAACTTCAAGTTGCTGGATTTGAAGGGAGTCTCACACGAAAGCTTCGTTTTGATAAAGTCACCTGTTCTTTTTCAGGGAAGTCTCGCACAAAAGCTTCCTTTTCGCATCTTCAACTTACAGTTTTTGAGGGACGTCTCGCACGAAAGCTTCGTTTTCACATCTTCAAGTTTCAGCTTTCGAGGGAAGTCTCGCACGAAAGCTTCGTTTTCACATCTTCAACCTGCAGTTTTCGAGGGACGTCTCGCACAAAAGCTTCGTTTTCACATCTTCAACTTTCTGTTTTTGAAGGACGTTTTGCACGAAAGCTTCGTTTTCACATCTTCAACCTGCAGTTTTCGAGGGATGTCTTCACGAAAGCTTCGTTTTCACATCTTCAACTTTCAGTTTTTGAGGGACGTCTCGCACGAAATGCGTTTTTGAGACTTAGCGGATGGACGAAATGCTGTGCTTTGCAGGACAAAACGTGCCTCGGAAGAGGAGTGAAGAGGGATGGGGAAGGTCTGCCGCGCGACGGGTGCGAGACGGTCCCGGCTGTACCGGGATCATGTTCGGATCGGCCGCGCACTCAAAACGACACTTCAGGCTTGTTTTTGGCAACTTCAAGTTGTTGGATATGAAGGGAGTCTCGCACGAAAGCTTCGTTTTGATAAAGTCACCTTTTCTTTTTCAGGGAAGTCTCGCACAAAAGCTTCGTTTTCGCATCTTCAACTTACAGTTTTTGAGGGACGTCTCGCACGAAAGCTTCGTTTTCACATCTTCAAGTTTCAGCTTTCGAGGGAAGTCTCGCACGAAAGCTTCGTTTTCACATCTTCAACCTGCAGTTTTCGAGGGAAGTCTCGCACAAAAGCTTCGTTTTCGCATCTTCAACTTTCAGTTTTTGAGGGACGTTTTGCACGAAAGCTTCGTTTTCACATCTTCAACTTTCTGTTTTTGAGGGATGTCTAACACGAAAGCTTCGTTTTCACATCTTCAACTTTCTGTTTTTGAGGGACGTCTCGCACGAAATGCGTTTTTGAGACTTAGCGGATGGACGAAAAGCTGTGTNCTTCGTTTTCACATCTTCAACTTTCTGTTTTTGAGGGACGTCTCGCACGAAATGCGTTTTTGAGACTTAGCGGATGGACGAAAAGCTGTGTTTTGCAGGACAAAACGTGCCTCGGAAGAGGAGTGAAGAGGGATGGGGAAGGTCTGCCGCGCGACGGGTGCGAGACGGTCCCGGCTGTACCGGGATCATGTTCGGATCGGCCGCGCACTCAAAACGACACTTCAGGCTTGTTTTTGGCAACTTCAAGTTGTTGGATATGAAGCGAGTCTCGCACGAAAGCTTCGTTTTGATAAAGTCACCTTTTCTTTTTCCGGGAAGTCTCGCACAAAAGCTTCGTTTTCGCATCTTCAACTTTCAGTTTTTGAGGGACGTCTCGCACGAAAGCTTCGTTTTCACATCTTCAACTTTCTGTTTTTGAGGGATGTCTCGCACGAAAGCTTCGTTTTCACATCTTCAACTTTCTGTTTTTGAGGGACGTCTCGCACGAAATGCGTTTTTGAGACTTAGCGGATGGACGAAAAGCTGTGTNCTTCGTTTTCACATCTTCAACTTTCTGTTTTTGAGGGACGTCTCGCACGAAATGCGTTTTTGAGACTTAGCGGATGGACGAAAAGCTGTGTTTTGCAGGGCAAAACGTGCCTCGGAAGATGGATGGGGAGGTCTGCCGCGCGGCGGTTTCGAGACGGTCCCGGCTGTACCGGGATCATGTTCGGATCGGCCGCGCAATCAAAATGACACTTCGGGCTTGCTTTTGACAACTTCAAGTTGTTGGATTTGAAGGAATTCTCGCACGAAAGCTTCGTTTTCAGGTCTTCAACTTTCAGCCTTTGAAGGAAGTCTCGCCCGAAAGCTTCGTTTTCGCATCTTCAACTTTCAGTTTTTGAGGGACGTCTCGCACGAAAGCTTCGTTTTCACATCCTCAGCCTTCAGCTTTTGAAGGAAGTCTCGCACGAAAGCTTCGTTTTCACATCTTCAACTTTCAGTTTTTGAGGGAAGTCTCGCACGAAATGCGTTTTTGAGAGTTAGCGGACGCAGGAAATGGACATGTCCGAGGAGTCCTGTGAGAAGTCACCTTCGCCGGCAGGTACTGAGGTGGGAGCCGTGGCTCGGGATATGTCCCCGGCTGTAACTCCAGCATCGACACCGGCAACTGCAAAAGCATCAACGACGGCAACTACCTCACCAGCTGCACCAAGGGTGGCAGCTGGAGCTCCGCAACCAAAAGGAGTACCTGCCCCAAGCAAACCGGGCACGGAAGAAGACCGCCAAAGGCGACTCAAAGTCTTGAAAAAAATTCAATGAAGATCGAGCTGCCTGTGCAAAAGAACGTGAGCGTGAAGCAGCTATGCCACTGGCTTCAAGCACGGCAGCAGCATCAACAGATGTGGCAGCACCTGCTGCGACCTCAAGATCTTCGAGACCTCATGATGCTGCACCAGCTGATGTCGCCCCAGATCGGGAAAGACCTACTGGCCCAGCACGATCTGCAGATGATCGAGCACGGCGTGAGCCTGAAGGTCGTCCTCCACGACGTGAGCCTGAAGGTCGTCCTGCACGACGTGAACCTGAAATTCCAAGACGTCGTGAACTTCAGCATGACGTCAACATGCGCAATCGGCTGCCCAATCGGGTCACTATGGTGTGCAATGATGGCACAACGGTGGATTTGAGGGACGGATCCCCACCAGGCGCTTCATCGAGGACAACACCATGCTGAGGTTTCCAAGTCTGCCTCCAGCAGCTACGGTGACTGTGCCGGCATCAGTGATGTCAGCTGTGCGAGCGGTCAGTGAACCACACCGCGAACGTTCTCCAAGGAGGTCAGCCATGAGGACTGCACGTCCACCTGAAGTTGCCCCTACACCAGAGAGACATGGAGCTGACCGAGATGTCCCTGAACGAGATGCTGGTGATGGTCGCCATGCTGAGCGTTCTGCACCTGATGCTGCGGCACAGCGGTTCAGAAAACTTTCAGCTCCACGACAAGTGATTGCTGGGTCCGGCTTCAACGAACCCATTGCCCGACAGGTGACAGCTGCAGCCAGTTCGGCCTCTGCCTCCTCGTAACGCTCTGGTGACCCAGTGGTGCTAGCGGAAGGGCCTCATGCCCGTGCCCATAGCCCGGCCCATGATGAGGACCGTGGTGCTTCGGGAACGCCCACAAATGGAGGAGATGACGATGCAGATGACAACCTTGGAACTCCAGGTACTCCTCCTACAAGGCGATCTAGAACCGCTTCACCAAGAAGGGCAACTCCCGCTTCACCAAGAAGGGCAACTCCCGCTTCACAAAGAAGGGCAATTCCCGTTTCGCCAAGAAGGGCAACTCCTGCTTCACCAAGCAGGGCAACTTCCAAGTCACCAAGAAGGGCAACGCGCACCTCATCCAGGAGGGTAACAACAACGGGATCGCGAGCGGTCACTATGGGACCACAGCCTCCAGCCAATCCACCCACTGAGGAGGAGGTTCGGCAGAACACCGCCGACCGTCTGGCTGAGGACTTGCGTCCCAAGGAGAGTCCCCAGAACTCCCAGCCCGGGCACCATCATGGCTCAATCTCGACAACGAGCTGAAGCTGAAGCACGACGTGAGGCTGAAGCCAAGGCTGATTTCGAGCGGTGCCCAACGCCAGAAACCTTTCCTGGCATACCTCCTCGACTCCGAGTCCGTGATGAGCTCCTCTGGTGGCGAAGCCTGTATGCCTACCATTGCCTACCAGAATGCAGTGGCCCAAGGCCGACGACCAGCTCCACCGGCAAGACAGCCCATTCCACAAACTACATCAGGGCTGTATGAACGACCTCCCATTGCCCATGAAGGGGTTACTGGAGGTTTTGGTGGTACAAGGGCGTTGCTGCCGCATCGGCAGCTGGAAGTGCCACAACGACACCGGCACCTGCAACCAGGCCACCTGCAGAATCCACGTCAGCGAAAACACCAGAAGCGGCATCTGCCTCTGCTCCGGCGACCACTCCAGATGCTGAAGCATCCCAACGCAAGCGCATCGTGCGCAAACAGGCTGAACACAAGATGCAGCCGCTATCTGACCTGGACACCAAGGATGGGAAGATCACCTATGCATCTTTGGTTTGCTGTTGCTTTGCTCTTCGAGCTCCGCTAGCAGGTCTTCAAGCTCCACTACCAGATCTTCATGCTCCGCAACCACCTAGGGGGCCTACTGGGACTATGCCTACGGGGCCTAAAGGAGATGAAGTTGGTGATGGTGAAGATGGGTGTGATGAAAAAGATGTTGTGGGGCACCCATCACCAAGAATGTCCTGGTGGCTCCACAACACCAAATGATGCCACCTGGAATGCCACCTGGAGGCGGAAGTCCCCCAGACAGGCCGCCACCTACATCACCAGAGCGGCGACCATCACGATCTCCATCGCCAACTCCAGGCGCTGCTTCATCAGGACATGCAGGTGGAGCAGATGATGCTGCTGGTGATGGTGGTCTATGGCTAAACCCCAGCCAAGCTGGCCGTGCATCGGTCCATGGATCAGATGGGTAACAGGATCACTTTGGAACCCAGTTTCAGGCTCACTTTGGAACACAGCCATTTTGCATCACTTTGGACCACATTTCCAGCCATCACTTCAGAACACAAGGTATCATTTCATGTGGCAGGCGTGGCGCTTTTGACTAGTTTCGCGTTCCAAAGCGATGCAGGTACGAAAAAATGACCTTCGATTCTTGGTGAGGATGGGGGGCGTGGCACTTTTGACTAATTTCGCGTTCCAAAGCGATGCAGGTACGAAAAAATGACCTTCGATTCTTGGTGAGGCTGGGGGGTGGGGTGGGGGTGGGGATGAAGCTTCTTTATTTAAACTTCCCCCCCACCTGCGCTCCACCAAACAATGGTCTCCATTTTACTTCTTTATTTAAACTTTTCCCCCCTCTGCGCTCCACCAAACAAGGGTCTCCATGAAGCTTCTTTATTTAAACTTCCCCCCCTGCGCTCCACCAAACAATGGTCTCCATGAAGTTTCTTTATTTAAACTTTCCCCCCCCTGCGCTCCACCATACAATGGTCTCAATGAAGCTTTTTTATTTAAACTTTTCCCCCCCCTGCGCTCCACCAAACAATGGTCTCCATGAAGCTTCTTTATTTAAACTTCCCCCCCTGCGCTCAACCATACAATGGTCTCCATGAAGCTTCTTTATTTAAACTTCCCCCCGCCCTGCGCTCCACCAAACAATGGTCTCCATGAAGCTTCTTTATTTAAACTTCCCCCCCTGCGCTCCACCATACAATGGTCTCCATTTTACTTCTTTATTCAAACCTTTCCCCCCCTGCGCTCCACCAAACAATGGTCTCCATGTTGCTTCTTTATTTAAAACTTCCCCCCCCCGCGCTCCACCATACAATGGTCTCCATGAAGCTTCTTTATTTAAACTTTCCCCCCCTGCGCTCTACCAAACAATAGTCTCCATGAAGCTGCTTTATTTAAACTCCCCCCCCCTGCGCTCCACCAAACAATGGTCTCCATGAAGTTTCTTTATTTAAACTTTTCCCCCCCCTGCGCTCCACCATACAATGGTCTCAATGAAGCTTCTTTATTTAAACTNTGTGAAGAACGCTGCTGGTTTTTCGGTGGTTCCATATTCGAAGGTTTGAGATGTGGGCTCATGGCTGGAGGACACGTGGACTCGAATGTCAACAAGTGAGTGACACACCACGTGAAGCAATTTACCAAACCTGTTTTGCGCAAGCCTGCCTCAAAGCTAAGTTCTTTGGCCGGCACGCAAAAAATTGACCGTGTCTG
>BGPT01001291.1:57602-89964 GCA_003297045.1 Symbiodinium sp. clade C Y103
ATAGCTCCAAGCAATCGATCGTTCAGTATCACACCAAATCCAGGCGTGCCCCAGACAAAAAGGCGCGCTCCGAACACAGCAGACACTTGGGAGACATGAAGCGGATGTTCACTTGTGTTGCTGTGAGCTCACAGGGCTCACCGCCGCCAGCCCCTCCACCTCCTTGGCAGCTTGTTTGATATTGCTTATTTGATTTTGCAGAAGTGCTAGAGATGGTGCGATCTCATCACCATTCTCTGCATGTGCCTTGCTTTATGACTTGNATAGCTCCAAGCAATCGATCGTTCAGTATCACACCAAATCCAGGCGTGCCCCAGACAAAAAGGCGCGCTCCGAACACAGCAGACACTTGGGAGACATGACCCATACAGGGAGGATTTGGGTCTAACTCGCCCAGATGCACCAGGCTATTCTGCGAACGCCCAGAAAGTGTCGCAAGAACTCCGCGCGTCGCCGGGGCCCGTGGCGGTCGCCGAACGCATTGAAGACGTTGCGACTGGGACGGTGGGTCAATGACCATGGGAGGGGGGCAGCCAATCGGGATGGTTTTCAGCACCAGGACATACCAAAAAAACATCACAAACATTCGGAAGTTGTGGCTCACGAAAATGTTTGATATTGCCAACTCCGCTGAAATTGGGGCTTAGTTTGGAAGTTTCAATTTTTTGTTTGACCATATGCACCCAGCAAACCGCTTCGCCATAGGGCATTCGCATGGCATAGCGCGTCGTGTCGTCCGCTTGAGGTGAAGAATGGCATGGCTGATTTGGTGCCCAAACCTTACCATCTCCATGGACCGGAAGGGTGTCAGATCCAGTGATGCGGCCCCAGTGATCCCCAGTGACCCAGTGATGCAACTGGGCCTCAAGTGCAAATGATCATATATGAATCATATATCATGATTTGTATGCAGAGTGTACGTTTGTTTGTGAGTGTGTTTCTTGATAGCTGGGTGCAATTGTTCTTGATATTCAACCCAACTTAAAGTCGACGTCCATGCTGTGTATGCAGTATGGCTCAGTATGGAAGCCCATGCGTTATGCAAAAACAAAACGGTAGAGATCCCAAGATGTACAGCAGAGGGGTTTCATGGTGTTTATTCAGCCAGACCCAGGCTCTCAAAGTACCCATGAATAAGACTGTTGCTCACAACAGCCCAAACAGTTTGAGACATGCCTGCTTTTGTTGGGTACATGGAGTGTCTGAGTGGCTTTTGGGACAGCACAGTTGTACAACAAAGGTCCTCCTTTCTTGAAGCTTGTGCTGGCGGATTGCTGGCAGTTCGCCGGTTTGCCGGTTCGCCCATTTTGCTTTGTCCAGACGGGCATTTTTTGCTTGTATTCTCATCAGATCAGGCCCCAGCTTTGGCACATTTGCGCAGAGGGCTGTGACCCATCTATTCCGTAGATACTCTAACAATGTCACTCAAGAAGTCTATATAATACATGAAAGTGAGGTGTGGTTTGTATGGAACACATCAGAGAGTTAGCAGCTTATTTCCGGTTTGTTTCTTCGCCCATAGTGCGTTTGAAAGATCCATGACTTGAGAAGGCCGGAGAAGAAAAGTGGGGCGACTGAATAGGTGTTGTGAATATTGCCGCAGCAGCCTGGCGGTTGATGAATCCCAAGACGCTGCAACCAATCTGAATCTGAGATGCACACATTTACATGAACATTTGTACTTGAATATGACCACATATAATATTATATATTTTTCATTATATTTCACATAAAATCATTAGACATTTTTTTAGACACATATTTTACAGAATATCATTTTACATTATGTATACACATATTTCACATAATAGCATTTTACATTATATATACACATATTTTGCATACTATCATTTTACATTATATATCATTAATTAGTATGTAAATGCACACCGTCTTGGTGCATGTATGATATCATCTCGCTTGATGGAATTCGGGTGCTCGTTCATCACCAATGACCCATTTGACCCATCCCAACCACAAGGAGTTATATAATTTTACCTCCTCAACGGGTCAACTCAACAAAGAAGGCCTTATTTTTTGGAGTTCCAAAAACCACCATCAGCCCATATACCCTCTGGTGTCTTCAAACGTGGCTGAAAAATCCCCGCACTAAATGGAGGTTTAGTTCGCCGGGAAAATCATCGCACAAAATGGTGGATGTTCACTTTCCATGTTTGATGACACCAGAGGGTCAATGCTTTATTTTGGAACCATTGGGCAATGCGCTTTGGTTGCCTATGGAAGCTGCAGGTGGGATTCCCGCCGCGAGAAAAAAGTGGTGGTACTGGGTGGCCAGGCTATGGATCCCACTGACCCCACATGACGGAACAGCTTGAAGACACCCTCAAAATCCCTCAAATCATGACTTCACCCAGGGCAGCTGGAGATGGCTACTAAATTGGATGAACGCAAAAGAGCGTGGTGAGTCGCGAGTGGTTGGGGTGCCTAAGCCCGCAGAATTGAAAGATATTGACATAGTCGTCAGTAGTGTCACTAAGCCATTTGATTCATGATCCCCTCATCAGCCCCTTCTCCCATCCCCAAAGATCGTTGGTCTTCGGCTTGAAGCAAACTCCCGGGTTGCCTCCGGGCGCGACCGGCGGGTAGAGCCGCGACCCGAAATCGGTCATGACGGAGAAGCCAGCGGACTGGGTCAGGGGCTTAAGACATCTGAAGACTGGCCTAATTCCCTGCCATGTTCATCACAGCTTAAGGATTACCATGGGTTAGCCATTTATGGTGGATGTGTTGAGCCATTGAAATTTGCCATAGACATCCATTAGCTGCAGAAGTGGACATAACATATCAATATATACCCTCTGGTAAACTAACATAGCTATGGAAAATCACCATTTTCAATGAGAAAATCCACTATAAATCACCATTTTCAATAGCCATGTTAGTTCACCAGAGGGTATTATAAATATTCATATCCAGATCCAGCCATCCTTTGTTGGCGTTCAAACATCATGGTGCCGACACCAGGCGGCTGCTGCCTGCCTTGAGAATTTCCGACAGTACCGCGACTTGACCACGCGGGAGGTGGAAAGTCGGCTGCCAGGGCTGCAGGGTGCGACGGTGCCATCGGAATGCTCCCCACGGGGGTGCCATGCCGTCTATGATAATCTTAAGGATAAGAATCCATAGGTTCCATCTGAATCTATGGAATATTTCTGTGCATTTAGGGTCTTTCGGTGGTAGCTGTTGGCATTGCTGGCATTTTTTTGATACATGCCATGGGGCAGTATGGGAAGCTACTGCACAATGTGTGGTTTTCCAAGTGGATAGTTTGATAGATTTGAGATGTAATATGGCACACCCAAATATGGCTCATCAGCCTGACAGGTCGAGCGTGTTCGCAGAAACCTGAATGGCCTGTCAGACGATGACAAGGCATCACTGGTCAGGACGATGCGAAGGGTTCATGGAAGGTGTGATGGATCAGGTCCTTTGTCCAGGAAAGAATTGCCAGGACTTGGGTTTAGTGCCGTCATCCTTTCAATATGTTCAATTGACTCTTGCTTCTTGGATGTTCTTGGTATTTTACCATGTTGTGTGTCCTTCATGTTGCTTGCTCCTTGTTGGGGGTGCTGGTGCATGTCAGCGAACGGTTGGGACGTTGGGCCGCAGCAGATTGCTTCACCCTATCCTCATTGCAGCGTTTGTTTTTTAATGATGTTCCACTTGTATCTCGGATACTGTATCTCAGGGACCAGAGATACAAGCACAGAGTTTAGCCTGTGATGGGAAGGAAGCCAGAAGAGCAGTTGAAGGCCATGGAAGAGGTTCGGATTTGCCTTCGTGTCCCACCATGTCATGATAGAAACCTAATTTTTCAATGATCAAGATGGTGAGCATGCGTGATCTTCCAACAACGACCGTGATCTTCCAACAACGACCGTTGCATTTGGATTGGGAAGTAAGGAAGTACGTAAGATTATAGTTTAATTAGGTCGTCTTCTACTGTATCCGTCAGTTCAGTTCTTTTAGATGCGACCTTTCATATAGATGTTTGGAATGCTCAGGACCCTCGCAATCTCGCAGCGTTGGCTCAGAAGTGGCATTTGGATTGGCAAGTAAAAGACTCATGTTGTCTCGTCGAGATGTTTCAGGGGGGGCACAATTTCGGCACAAAATGTGAACCTTCGGCCAAGTGCAAGAGATTACAATGCGAAAATGACCTTGTTTGCTTTCCATAGAGTGGTTCCAAGTTGCGAATCAGATTCAGGGAAACCCTCAGAAAACAATTTATGAGAACAAATCTCAGTCAGAGTCAGAGTCATTTTTTGAGGCTTTTTGATGCGATCTCAAGTTCCATTGGAAAACTTTGGAAAGCGGACCAGTGGAGTCTGTGCTGTGCTGTTGGGCGAGATCCCCCAACCAATTGCATTCGATTCCAGCAGACTTTCTGCACACAACCGTGGTTCCACCATGTTCCACCTTCAGACGTATCATGGTTTCTTAAACTATTGTTTTTTTTCTTCCCTCTCAGAGAGATCCAATTACACCTCCAACATTTTCTGGAATTTCCCACAGCATGTGCTGTCGTCCCCTTACTGCCATGGCAGTGCCCTTCCCCAACTTCGGCTCGTACGAGTGGCTATTTGGCCTCAACATGATAAAACCCTAATTGACTGCTTCAAAGTACATAAAAGGTTAGTAGGTGGTTTACAACGGATGATAACCCATGTGTTTGTGAGCACAGATTCCAGAAAAAAGTCGGTGACAAAGTTGTTGCTCAACTGATCACTGGGATGACTAGCACCTCTGTTGATAGGACGCCAAGTGACAATCAATAATGATTAGCACACTAATGCACACTACAGTACACAACAATCAACAACAACTCATGGTCAATAGCAATCAATGCCCCACGTGAATGACAGGTTGCTATTAGCTGTTGTATACTTGTGGTTAGCAGGCAAGAAGAATCTATATTATCTAGAGCCCCGAGACAATGGGATGACCAGAAATGCTTGAAGAAAAATGCCACCATGCAACAAGTCCAGGTTGCTTCCCTTCGCCGATGTGAAGCATGTGTTCCAAGACCTGCCATTGGGGTCACTGGGCTAAGGGATCCGCAGGTGGGTCCGCAGGGCTTTGCAGGTTGGAAGATGAGGTTTCTTCTGAAGACGTTTCTGTAATTCAAGGTGATTTGAACGTGTTTTGCCTTTTGGTGGGGTCGTTATTGACAGATCTTATTAGACTTTGGCAGTGTTGTAAGGCTGTGGGGAAAATGGAAAGCTCATGCCCCGTTTTCCAGCAATGCAAACCACAAAGTCAAAAAGAACACTTGGCTGAGTGCTGAGTATTGCCACCCCCACACTACACATTACGACGACAACAACAACAACAACAACAACAGCAGCAACAACAACAACAACAACATCATGCCGATCTCAAGTTACTATTGGCAAGGGTCAGGGTCCCCTAGATTCACCAAAAACAGTGCCTCCTTCGTTCAGGACGGAGGGCCCAGCTCTCACCGTGGTCGTGGGCTGCGGGACGTGCCGAGCTCAGAGAAACAGCGAGTTGTAAAGCTGGAGTTCCTTATGATGTTATGTTTTATTTTAGGCATACTGTAAAGGTTGCGGAATTGAACGCGTAGTTTTAACAGCATGTTGGGCTGACAACAAGTTTTTGAACACTCCACTGTGCTCTTTTCTTTGTTTCTTGCCAGCTTGCTTGTTCACAGATGGGTCGTCGTCTCAGTGACATGAATCTTGCCAAAAGTTAGGCCCCAAAGAAAACCGCAGCCAGTGTAAACAAACATTTGGGAAACTATAATCCTATCCCCCTGATATTAAAAACCCCATCGACGGTCTCACACAAGTATAAATTCCCTACATCCACCATGGTTTAAAGGTATTAGGGGGAAGGGATTATTTTGTTGGCGCATAGCCTCCAGTAAACAAACATCAAAACCCGCATGTGTAATGTGTACCTGTACCATAGCCAGGTCCGCATCTCGCACCCGAGGTCCAACCTGTCACGTGAACTGCATACCGATCTTGGGCTCCCAAAGGTGTGGTGTGTCAGAGGTTGATAGATAGCATTTATGGTCACAGGAGGGTTCGTGTGACTTTGGGAAGATTGGTTTAAACCCTATCAATGTGAATGTGTGCTTCGCGATCTTCATGTTGCTTTAAGATGTTGAGTTTTGAGTCACCGTTTCACTGCCAGGTTCCATCAGGTTTCCGTCCATTTGGGATGAACTAAGCTATGGAACTTGTGGGTACCCAAGTTCCATTTATTTTTTGCACATGAATTTCTGATGTCACTACATGCCCATATCCTTGCGATGTTTTAGGCTGCCTCTTGAACTTTGGTTCCCCTGATTGGGGACCTGCACCAGACCAGACTTGTGATACGGACTGTGCAGGTGGTGTCCATTGACAACGATGAAGAAGTGATCTCTCACATGAAGGCAATTCGTTCTCGGAAAGGTGAACAGTTTGATGGACAGTGGTATCATTTCACCATGCGGATATGCTGGTGGAGATCAGTTGTAAATGTCATGAGGAACTAAAGCAACAACAATTGCTTGGTTTCACCCTGCTGAAAAGCCTCAAAGTCATTGTATCTCAGTATAGCACAGTAGAGGCGATCACCCAGTTCCCAACAACCCGCAGGCGCAGCACGAGGATTTGAAAGTCGCTTTGAGTTTTCACCTAGCAGACCTGACTGCACCCTGTAGCCACGTTGCGTGCCGGATCTGAGGGGTTTGACCCCGTGGACTTTTGTGGGTGTTTCAGAGTTTCATCAACTAAAACATTATCACATATCACAGGGGGAACGGTTGCAGAGCCTGTCTATGAGTCTGCATATTGGAGGGGGGGAGTCACCATTTTATACTAATTTGTTCAAACTTGCGCATTTTATGATTCCGTGCGTGATGCCTTCGTGTTGGATGCTTCAAACAAATCCATCAGTACACTGAAGTTTCAGTGTGCGAGGAATTTGTCTCCTCTTTTTGGAGTTGCTATTGGAGTTGCTATACATATATATATATATATATTAACAATATATTAACTAATAGTGTTTTTTTTAATGTATATGTATATAATATAATATATATATATATATCCCTCTCTATCTATGTGTTTGTTTGTTTGTCTATCTATTTATCGATCGACCTATCTATCTATCTATCTATCTATCTATCTATCTATCTATCTATCTATCTATCTATCTATCTATCTATCTATCTATCTAATCTATCTATCTAATCTATCTAATCTATCTAATCTATCTAATCTATCTAATCTATCTAATCTATCTATCTATCTATCTATCTATCTATCTATCTATCTATGTATCTGTCTATCTGTCTATCTATCTATCTATCTATCTATAGGCATGATGTTCCCAGGCTCGAGTTCATTCTCCGTGACCCAGGTTGTCGCAGATGGTGGGGCGGATTTGGTGGTGGACAAGAGCACCTTAGATTGTTCCATGGCAGCCAGATTGCGTTGCTTGAAAAGCTATGAGCCGCCGTTTTCAGTGAACAAGTAAGATGAAGAATGCGTCTACTAAATGGGCTTCTCTGAAAATGGTGTATCCCAAATTCATTGATTGACCATCATATTTCCCGTCAAATGGCTAGGAAAGTCTCCCCGCAACGCCACACTTCCCAGCCTACATTTTCTTAGGCTTGCTTTGCAGCGAGGAGGCGCCGAAACTGGTGCCTTCGTCATGGTGTGGAGTGTGAGGCACATTTCTGCTCCACATTTCTTGGATGAAGATGATGATGATGATGATGATGATGATGATGATGATGATGATGATGATGATGATGATGATGATGATGACGATGATGATGATGATGATGATGATGATGATGATGATGATGATGACGATGATGATGATGATGATGATGATGATGATGATGATGATGATGATCATGATCATGATCATGATGATGATGATGATGATGATCATGATCATGATCATGACGATGATGACGATGATGACGATGATGAGGATGATGAGGATGATGATGATGATGATGATGATGATGATGATGATGATGAAGATGACGATGATGACGATGATGACGATGATGACGATGATGACGATGATGACGATGATGACGATGATGACGATGATGATGATGATGACGATGATGACGATGATGATGACGATGATGATGATGATGATGATGATGATGATGATGATGATGATGATGATGATGATGATGATGATGATGCATTTCCCATTTCATTTTTTTCATTCCCTGGGATTACTTGTCTATCCTGCTACAGGATGATTAAAGTGAGTCATTATTATTTTCATTTGTGGGTGTGCGCCACTGTATTAATCATACGGGTTCATAGATGCATTGCATTTCGAAATTGCAACACTCTTGAGGTTGCCGTTGGTTGCCAGTTCCGGTGGGTGTCAGTCCTACAAATGCATTTGATTCTGACATTTGAAGATCCAAATTGATATGCCCCCACCATAGATAGATAGTGGTTTCGTTGACAAGTAGACCCAAACAATGGCGCATTAATAGACTAGCCCAGGTTCCGATTTGGAACTTGGGCGAGTCTAAACAATATGGAGCGCTGTTTCACGGCATCCCTAAAGACGCGGCTTTCCTACTCAAGTCCCATGGGGATCAAGTTGAACCTTTGGTCAACCCGGAATCTTTGGTCAACGAAGCCGGAAGCCGCTGAAGCCGTAGCGGATTTCACCCTTGCGGCAAAACCGCCTAGGCGAACTGCTGATGAATTGAGAAAGAGATGCTGAGCATGAACAAACATCGGCGCAATGAAACAGTATTTTAGGCGTGGAAGCGATCTACAAAAAGTGCATGTGGCTGCATACTTTGGTGATGATGATGCTGTGAACTTCTCGACTGCCTCCTGCGCAGATCCAAACGAGAACACTTCCATGGGTCGAACTGCTTTGGAAGAGTTGCGAAAGGCTTTAACACCTTTGGTTCACATGATCGATTCATTGCCATGTTGTTAAAGTTCAATATATTAATATAGTATAGTATAGCTGCAACCTGTCCACTCAGCACGGACTCAGCCTTAGTCAAATCTGAAGATGGCAGGAATTGCTCAAAGATCCCCCGGGCTGTGCTAGGCAGTTTGGTGAGATGTTGCGCTAAAGATGATGAAAGCTCATGGACTGTGCTAGCCGGTTCCTTGTGTACATGTGTGTACAGAATTGGTTGATATTGGCTGCATAGATGGATTGTCGAGACTTCAGCTCGCGGACTGTGTTTTTTCTAGGCGGCTCTGCGGGTATTTTGAATTCCTTTCTATACCTTGCTGTTGACGACAGGGATGCCCAAAGCTGGCTGTGGCAGATTTTCCAAGACAATGTTTTCACCCTAGCTCCATGCCCCACTCAGCAGCCTGGCGCCTGCCAGACCGTGCCCCCAATAGGTTGCACACCTTCAGTTACATGCGCCCTTTAATTTCAGTCGGTACATCATATTCCGCATCATCTATCTATCGATCGATCTATATCTATATCTATCTATATCTATCTATATCTATATATATATATATTTATATATCTATATCTATTATTTGATATCTATATCTATATCTATATCTATATCTATATCTATATCTATATCTATATCTAATCTATTTATAGCACACGGAATCTAATGTAATTAAATGAATTATATATCATGCGTGCATTGATTTGGGTCTGCTAGAATCTTATCCCAGTTGTTTCGCTGCGGCGGTCACACCAGGTGCACAACATCTATCGGATGCTGCGTGTTGGGGGTTGCTATGTCGTCGTCTCGTTCCATCAGAAGGCCCATCCTCCGGAACTGTTCAATGCACTTACCCTCTGGATCCCTGTGGTAACTTAACGGTTTGCTCTGGAACATCGCCATCTTGGATAGGTAAATCGTTTCTCAATTGGCCATTCCCCATAGCTATGTCAAATTACCAGAGGGTTAATGTGTTGGGTTGAACAAATGAAAACATGTCTCTCCAGGTATTTTGAGGGTCTAGGATGGCCCCGTGGCCCAGCATCAAGAGCTAGTTAGGCTGCAGGACAGGTATTGATGATATCACTCATGCGCCAGAATGATGCCGTTTAGGCACCCTAGCCTCTATTCTATTTTCATTTCACATGGTTGGCGGGAAGATCTCCACAACATAAAATGACAATTTCACTACAACAAATGAATTGTGTCCATTGCCAGCCGGATTAAGAGTATGCTGGACTTTCTCAACTTGACCCATACTAACTAATCAGAATTGGAAACGTCCTGTATCTTGGGCCAATACTATAAAAAATATCAAATACTTGAACTTTTCATAGAACAAGCAACTTATGGGCAGTTCACATGTACCATGTCGATGTCACGATTTCCCGCAGGAGTTCCTCGTGTCCTTGTTATCCCTGGCCTTCACCATCGAGTCAGCGATCGACTTGCAACGAGACGTCGGCGCGGTTTTGCGAATGGGCACCGGGAGGCGGTATATGGCGGTATGGTTTAAGGATGTTTAAGGCAACTCTAAGGCAACTCTTCACTTCTCTCCCGAGGCAACTGGGAAGGACTCACAACCACTCAAATATCAAGTTGGATCAATAGCGATGCTTCAGGGAGAGATTCCTGATGCTGAATCTGCTGATGATAGCCGCCTGCTTTTTTAATACCTTAGCCTCTGGTGGTTTGTATGGAAAGTTTATGATTGAGTGAGCGGCTGATGAATCAGTATATTGACTTGGGCAATTAATTGATGGACTATATATACTATATGGATCTATATTGAACTATCAAAGCAGGGGATAGTAGCCCCCGAGCCCCAAACGTGCAAGCGTTTGCAGGGCCTGATGTGCTGGCTTTGGTCTTGAGAAAGGTGCCTGCGCCCTCTCATGGCCATCAAAAGTCCCCAAGTTTCTCATCATTGAAAGTCCCCATTTCACTGGAATTACCGTAGAGTGAGGTATCTCTTGACTTCAACATGTCATCAAAATTCATCAAATACTGTATCAAAATTGTTGGTTTTTGATGATTGCCATCCCCCCAGATCTGGATGCCAGGCCGAAGAGCTTCCGGAGCTGCAAACAGCGCTGGAGGTCTGGAACGTGCAGATGCCCCGGGAGCTGATGTCGGAGACGCGGAGAGAAGCGTTGGAGGCGCCGGTGGTGGGGAAACCACCGGAGAATGGGGTGATGGTTTTCGGTGCTTGGAGTTTGATGGATAGTTTGATGATTTTGACATATTTTGACTGATCATTCAAGTTTTGGAGTTAGATGGCCCCCTGTTGGTTACAGGTGAAACTCATTGGGTGGTAGAACGAGTTTTGCTGATTGACGGCATTTTGACGGCTATATGGAGGTGCATTGAACCCAAGGAATCCAATTAAATCATGTATTAAATCTAGTTAAATTTCGATTAGATCCCTTTCAACCCCATGGAAATCTATGTATCATATAATGTGGGTAAAACAATAATAAACCATGTTTTGATGGTTTATACCACCTATTTATGGTGATTTTGGGGATGGTTTATTATTGTTTTACCCACATTAAACCCAATGACCCTCCATAGAACCTCAATTTCTCAGAGACACAACTCCACCAGGCAAAATGGCTCGAACGTTTACGACCCGGCACGACTGCCTTGCCACTCCACGAGGCAGGGGGGACGTGGCTCCGGTGATGAAAAAAATGTGGTTTAATGCGATGTTTGGATATGGCTATAGGTCAACATTAAAGACCTGGGGAACCACAGACAGATTTTAGTCCATCTTTAGTATTAACCATCCAATGGTTGGGGTACCCAATTTGGACCCATACCCATATGTTTTTGGCATTTAACCTGCAAGAATGATGATTTTACTGTAAGAAGATTTCAATGAATGGTGGTGCCCCAGTTCGGAATTGCTAAGTCGGTTGAAACAAGTAGATTAACAATTCGGTATCGGGTATGGATTTGCTGTAGGCATATCTATGATATCCTATGATATTCTATTATATTCTATGACTATCTATAGATAAGTGGGGAGTCGTAAACCAACAAACAAAACTGGTGGCCGAAATAATTCCAATAACTAGAGTTTATGGTAGACATACCCTCTGGTAAACTAACATAACCATGGAAAATCACCATTTTTAATCGGAAAATCCACCATAAATAGCCATTTTCAATAGCCATTTGTAGTTGGATGGGCTTCAAAACCTACATAGCTTGGGGCACCGCCTTGTAAAGCGAAAAAGCACAGGATGTTTTGGATTTTGTTCAAGAGAAACCACTCATTGATGTTAACATGTTCGGGAATTCTGTACTGATAGATGGTAACATGATGTAACATGACATGTAGGGTTTCCTGCAATTAAAAAGAAAGCAATGAGGGACTGTGGTTGCGATCCACTTGCTGATCATTTACAGCGCCATGGGTTCACCCAGACCCGGGCCTCAAAGATGGCAAATTGATCGGCTGCCAGGAAAAAAATATGATGCACCCATCCTTGTGCATTTTTGTGGATATGTAGATATATATATATATATGTAAATATGTATAATATATATTATATATATATATGTTTATGTTTATATGTCCATAAATATTTGCATACCTATATATATATATACACATAAATTCAGTTATTTATTTATCTATTTATGAATCCATGCATGATAAATACGTGTAACATGTTTACACATGCCTTGATAATGATAATGACACCTTGATACCAAAAAATATATTTGTCAGGCTTACGAAGTGATGATCAGCAGCTCAGAAACTTGGATGTGCCAAGCCCATGTTTGGTTTGAAAAGCGGGAGCCATTGGGGTGCGCCGCAAAGTGGAAGAAGAAACTATGAAAATCTGATAAAATCGGGAATTAACAAGTGAATTAGCAATTTGCACTGGGAGTTATCATTGAAAATCAAACCTATAAATAGGATCTTGGCAGCAGATGGGGGTGGGTTGATCATCAAGAAGATAACCTACAAAACCATGTATCTGAGGATTTAAGCATCAAGTATGTCGAGTTTATCTATCAAACTGGATTTATCTCAAGATTAGGAACACCCCTTTAGATGGAGTAGATGGAAATTCAAAGATGGAAAATGATGGAAACCATTGGTTTTTTGGGATTCCAAGTTGTCAGATAACTCCATATGATCCTGGAACCTTTTGGGCGTACAGTCTGGGCGGGAACCGGATCTCCAGGTGTTTTTGTTTCCTTTTTATATTGATGAATTGGTGAGGAGTGATGAGATTTGGTTATGGATCATAGACATCTCAAGGTTGCAATCATGTCCAGCTATATACCATTACAGTCAATTCATGCCTCGCAAACATCTTAAATTAGAGAGAGAGAGAGAGAACGGGTGATTGTGAGAGAGGTGGTTCAAAACCTAGTCTTTCGGCCAACCATTCCCCCTATATAAATTTAGATACTCCATTGTTTCTATTGTGTGTAGTATGTTTGGGGCTACAGGTGCCCGTAGATTGATTTGATATCTCGTGTGGTCATCATGGTCATTTTGTCATCCCTCCTCCAAGGAGAAGCGTGAGTATTCCTTGTCGGATTTTGAGCAGGAGCCTTGGTGAATTAACGCCACATATACCCTCCGGTAACCAAAGATGGCTTGCAGGAAAGCCCCAACATTTATTCATGTTTTCCCAGCGAAATAGACCTCCATTTCAATTCGAGGGATTTCGCAGCTAGCCATGTTTGATTGCTGGTGGGTGTGTCTCGGAAGAATTGTCTCAATATGGGATTGTACAGTCCCACCCCAAAATCAATGAACAATCCTCGGCTTCGCCAAACGCAGGATGTGGCAGAGTACTCTGGAAATGCTGAATTGACCCTGCAGGAAGCACTGCACTTCTTGGAGCAAATGCAGTGAAAAATAGCGGTGCTGGGATTTGATGCGTAGCTTTGATGGCTGGAAATCGGCAGCCGTTGGGGGTGGAACTGAATATAGCCTCCTGAAAGGAAAGCGAGAGAGATAGAGAGAGAAACGGAGAGAGGGATTCAGTAGAACATTCAGAACTGGTGTATAATTGCTACATTTAATAGTTGTGCATAACATTGTCTAATGGATTCTAACCGTATGACCGGCTTTCTAACCATTTTGTCAACCTCATGGCCCATTTAGATGAGATGCTTGCGAAGCATTAGTAAAGTAAGTTTGTTCCTGACCTTGAGATCGAAGATTCAAAAAGTGATGGGAACTGATATTTGACTCCACAAACTGCAGTTTTCAGACTGTTGAAATCTATACGTACGTATATATATATATAAAACTGATTCATGTTTGAACTATGTATAGATATAATTACGATGTTTCAGCATATCATGCCACATGCCACATTTCTGCCTATCCCTGATGGCATTTTACCATGTTGGACCAGCGCTTCGTTCCAGGCCATAGCCGCAACCTTGAGCATGATTGAGAAGCTGGAGGAGGTGGTGAAGAAGGACGCCACCGTGGATGGGTAGTTTGGTGCTCCTTCGCCAATCTTGTGCCATAGATGGGGACGAAAGAACATGAAAAACCCAACCAACCCAGCCACCAAATAATCGGAATGGATCTAAGATATTTTTGTTTGGAGAGGTGGTCTTCTTTCAGTGCCAATTCCGAACATTTATCGATCACCCATTTCAGCGTTCATCGCGGAAAAATTAAAGCGACAGAGGTAGACCGGGCGCTTTCTACTGAACAACGAACACAATAGCACATGCACCCATGAAGGGCATGATCCCTGAAACTATTATTTATGTGATGTGTACGATTTTTTATATACTTAGATTTGTTTGCATGTCTTTGTTTAGATATAGACCTTGAATTGCTACTAGGGTATGCATTTATAAATCAAAGATAAAAGGGGTCGCGACGGTAACAGCGAAGCGTTCAAGGAGGCCGAAACGGCTGAGAGGCCAGAGTGGTGTTTGACAGACTGCCGCCCTCGAACCACATTTGTGTTGAGGATGTTGGTCATTTCGCAATTAAGCATTGTTTTAATGTTTAACCTTGATGATTATTTATGATGATGATGATGATGATGAATACTGTGTTTCTAGTTTTCTGTTTTAATAATGATATCACTGTTATTATCAATTATTATTAGCATGTACATGCTGTTGCATGTGCACTCGTGTTATATTGTTGTCGTTGTTGAATATTACTAATTTATGAATGTGGTACGCAAAATGCCAGAACCCCCCCTTTTGGATAATCGGACTTTACGGCACCCCAATTGAGGTATTAGAGTTCAATCTCACTGTGCTGAAACAGATGCAGATGCCCTCCAGTATCCTCCAGTATTCAAACACGGCAATGGGAAATCCCCTGTAGATGGAGGCTTTAATGGGAAAATCATCGACAAACATTGTGCAGTTCCAATTGCCACATTTCATTCTCTGCAGGTAGACATTAGCAATAGCAACACTCTTATTACCTCAGAATTACCATCCGCTAATCAAACGATATCAAACGTGGCTTGCTGGAAAATCCACCATTGTCAAATTGTTGTCCATCATGTTCCCAGCCACAAACCTCCATTGAGTTGGGATTTGAATACTTTTGAATGTTGTCCATCCTTGCCGTGGTCATGCTTTGTTTAGCACCAGCTGCCCTTGCCTTGACATTTTTCGACCCTTAGCTCCTGCCAGGGGTCGAAATGCTGGTGCCCCTGTTGGTACGAAGCCAGTGGGTAAACTCAGGGGACGATGGGTCAGGATTTTGGTGAGATCCAGTTGGCAATTTCAGTGCCTTCTATGTTCTTCTATATTCTTCTAATTTATCTATTTTTGGGGAGGAACTTGGGGATGATATGACAGTAGTAGAAGTATGGAAGTGATCATGACATTTTCGCGCTTGAAAGTAGTGGAGAGTGGGGATTCCGCAGCGCGATTCCGCGGGATGAGCTGATGGGTTTGTAGTTTTTCGGCGTAGCCAGCGTGGCTGAGGTGCAAACTCTGCTCCACACCTTTGTGTGGGGCACCTCAGGCCCCCTGTGGATTTGCCCTCAACTCGTCAGCCTACAAAAGGCGTAGTTCTTCTGACCGACAACTCATGATCATTCAGTGCTGGTCCGGGGCCAAATTAAAAAGGTTATTGTGCAATTCTATGTGCCATGTTCATTCTTTGGATTGGCTTTCAGGTGGATTGAATCAAAGATCATGAAAGCTTCACGATGGTCGCCCTCCAGTGTACTATGGGCCCACCGTTGAAGTGCATTAGACAAAAGTTTCGAAGCCCAAAAAGAACATGGGTGCCGAACTGGGTCGACCCATCCAAAGTTTCTGCCAACCTCCTGAGGCGTGAATGGTCCGCGGAGGGCGCTCAGGAGAGAGCATCCAAGGGTAGATTACTTGGCAGGGTTGTATATTCTCAGAATGTTTGATTACTGATTACCGAAGGGTATAATGTCAACCCCAGATTAATCACCCTCTGCGCTGTTTGATTTGGAGGTGGACGATCATGGTGGCAAGTCAGTACTATTTTGGGGGTAACTCCCAAATTAATCAGTCAGGGTTTGTGAATCGGGGGCTGGCATCATGGTACATTCTCAACAGACACCAAACCGTTTCTTCCATCCCCCGTGCTACTATCCCAGTGAACTGAGGTGGGGGTCGGCCACATTCTTTTTGTGCAAGCTTGTGCTTAAACATGTTTTCATTGTATGTTGTTTCTTTTACCATTTTTTGCCTAATTGTGAAGCTCCATTTAGGGGAGCTTTGAAACTGCCCAAGTTTGTTCAAATTGAGGCTTGACAGGACACGTTGTTGATTTTGATATCTCCATTGATGTACATAGTAGTTGCATCTTGTTTTATTGTTGTTTAGTCCAGAGAGCAATCACACAAATACCAACAGCATTTCCCCACACCAACCATTTCAAATCTACTAAGATTATAGCAACCGAATGTTTGCACTTCTTTTTATCATACTACGGACTAAATGATATTGACATTATACCATCAAACTCATGGTGGTACTAGTGCGCGACTGATTGAATATTGACATTGCACCAGCTACAGCATTAAAAAAAACAATGAAATGGATACAGTATACATTTATATATACATATTATATATATGTATCTATGTTATATTATTTTATATTATTACATAACATTATATTATATTACATGATATTTATATCATCTTATATTGTATTATAATATATCATATTATCTTTTGTTATACCATGTGATATTGTTCTACAGGTTACAGATGGCATTTTACTATTTACATATATTTATACTATTATGCTATAAAGTTCATTGAATACTATTATGCTATATTGTATTATGCTATTGGTTATATAGGCATACCATGAGTTTGAAATCATCAATAGCCATCAATATTTAGTTACTTTCATCACTTAATAGTAACAATCAATAGTTGGTAGTAATATTAAGATGAGTCCATCAATATTGATATTACAGTAATCTAAAATAGATATTACATTACTATCTATAGTGATTATATAGATACGATATCAATCAGTATCCCATGAGTCAAAAACCAACCCTTCAGACTCTTCCGATCAAATTTACAGACAACCCAGCTTTGACAACCAAAAAAAACATCCATGAAAACCATTTAAAACCTACAGATTCCTGTAGATTTTTCCTTAAAACCATCCATTCAAACAAGTTTCAGCAGGAACGGCAAAGCTGTTTCGATCGCCTCCTCAGCGCCTTGGACAAGCACTTGGACAAGGCGCGCGGCGGAGAAACCCGGAAATCCCATGGCTTCCCTGGGAAAAGGTGTGCGGAAGATGATGAAGAAATGGTGCGTGATCCACATTTTTTGTTGGTAAATTTAAACAGGTACGATTTGTCATGATAGACAAAATATCTGAGAAGGAAAACGTTGGATAGGAAATTCTTCAAACTGGAGCAGAGCTGAAAAGTGGAGAGAATCGGAAAAATCATGTTCCTCCTATAAGCAGTATGCAGGATGGCCAGCAGATTGAAACCGAAGCCTAGAACCATTTTTGGGGAGGAACCTTCCCAGCCATCTTCCCTGAATCAATCAGGCGGGCTGTGTTCTGATACCATCCTGCTCGCTAGGCCGGAGGGGTGATGGCTAGCGGCCGCGGGCGGTCGTAAGATCATAGACGCTAAATGTTATAAGTACATAAAGTAATGAGAAACCAGCAATAGTTTGATTGTTTATAGCCTATACCACCCAAAAAAACTATACCATTAATTTGCAGGTATGTAACACGCGCCACCACTTGGACAGACACTCACTGTGGTGAACCACCAAGACCCTGTGCCAGGTCGTTTAGCTTCTGAGGTGGCCGGCAGAGGTCATTCGGTGGAAGCCTGCGAAGGCGCTCGCTGGTGGAAATTGGGGACCACATAGGACCACCTGAAACTTGGGACGGTGTAGAAATGTCGTTCCGGATCAGCAGAATACGGTAGACCTAATGCCATAAATTTTCGAGTAGAAATTGCTTGCGGGGGTTTTATACCAGGTTTCTACCGTCCAATTTCATCGAGGTCTTTGCCTGGGTTTGCTGAGGATGATATTCAATGTTTCCCGTGGCTGAATTCACAAGTTGGATACGTTGCTGGGTGGGTTTGTTGTGCTTTTTGTGGCCCCTGAAGCAAATTCAGGGTGGACAGTGGTCAGTGTTGAAACGATTGATTTGTTTGAAAATAGGATGCTCCAAATCCAAATTTCAACAATGGTTCATCATCACTCTCCATATTAAGTGCGTCCTGTCTTTTGTAGGGATGTGCTGGTAGACACCCCAAAATTATATTGATTATTTTGCATCCCGTGATGTTCGCACGATATGCCCATTATTTCCAATGACATCCCCATAATATGATGTTTGGTTTACTGCCCATTTCCATTTTTCAGTCATTCAATCCCTTTCCTTAAATGGATCAATCCTAATTTCAAGGATTTAATCATATGTGATTTCGCAAGTAAATCCACATTCTTGGATAAAACACTTAGATATCTAACAAGTTTGATAGAAAAACAATGCCATATGGCATAGATTCATAGATAATGTCTTATACAACTTTGATATCCAATGTGGGAAATTGTGGGAACATCTTTGATGGATTTAGGATGACCTTGTAAAACTTGATATAACCTATAGAAAAAAAAACTTAGAAACTTGGAAACATTGAATCCCCATAGGAACTTCGCTAACTTAGAGAAAAAACAACACAACGCCAATCCCATCTGCCGCTCGCAGGTCGGCTCTTGCACTGGTTTGGCATGGAGCTCCTACGCCAGACTTCCAGTGCCGAGGCGCCTCGTCGAGTGGGAAAGATGTGGGAAACATTAACATGTGGTAAACAAAAAAAAACAACTTCCTCCTATAATCTCCCGGTGGCACACTGTTCAAAATTTTTGTTTGGTGGCTAATTATCTATTTATGGGATCTGTATATATATATATAATATGCATGTGTAAATATAGATCTCAGGCGAGGTCATATCCCGATTGGTTTTGGCTTTCGAAAGCTTATGCTGCCCGTATAGTTGTAGGTTATCAACACTTGTACTTTGGTTTTTAAGGTTAGGGTAGAACGGGTAGAAGGTAGGGTTTAACCCACGTATCCAACTGACAGCTATTATATAATTGTGCTCTATGTCCAGCTGAGAATTGTTCAGGATTCCATGTTAGGCTTCAACAGTATAAGACTAGCGTAAGATGGGTGAGAACACCAACAACTTTTGGAAGATTCTGAGCTACAGCATTTGACGAGTTTTACACTCTGGCCCATCAGAAGGAGCTGCATGAATTCCAATGAATTATTTGAATTATTGTGGGCTGGTTCCACACCACAACCCGGTATTTTTTCACGGTGCCTAAGGGTGCTGTCAGGCCTTCAAACCCCAGCCGTTTGCCTTAAACACATGCAACCGGTGGGGGCCGCAGCGGGCACTTGCCTGGCCACGGTGGAGATGGCATGTGGCGGATGGCATGTGGCTACCCTCTGGTAAACTAACATAACTATGGAAAATGACCATAGAAATAGTGGATTTCCCATTAAAAATAGGGATTTTCCATAGCAATGTTAGTTTACCAGAGGGTAAATTTTGTCAAATCATTTCAAATCTCAGGAAAACGAAATGGAAACAAAGATCGTTCACAATGTGTCACAGCCACAGTGGATTTAATTTGTAGCTGGCGGCTGCTGAACATGTTGAAAAAAGTAATCCTGTAGTATTTTAGCTGCAACTTGTTGCAACAAATATTCCATTCACCCAGTACACCCACTGACCAGCTAGAAGTATGTGTGATCAACGACTATGACCTGTGACGTCACCCCATTGGTGGACTGCTGCACCTGATGGCAATCCCCAACAAAAAGGCTGAAGTTTGTGGACAATCACCGGGTTACGCCTGTGCCAGAGATTGCCATCAAGGACAGGTCACCAAAGGCCCTGGGCTTTTGAAGAAATGTTGGGAGACCTCGGGATCATATTGAACCGATGATTTCTACAATGGGTTTCAACACTCATCTACTGAATCTACTGTACTTGTAATGATATGAATGATATGTAATTAGACTTTGGCCAAGATGATGGTACCGTCAAGTTGTGTCGCAGTCGCACTGTCCTTTTCCTCATCCGTTTTCATTTTTTCTCAAACAAGCACACACCAAGAAGCAAGTGTCAGCTGCTGGGATGATCCCAAATAGTAAGTGCAGGGGTCAATTCAGGTCAATTCACAATATACAGAGTATGGAGATCATACATGATCATACATGATCATATTGTATATCTATATACTGTATGTATATATATATATATATAGCGCAGTTTATCAAGGGATCCACCCGCACTTCTTCCCCATAGGCTTCAGCTGAGTCCTCACCACTCCTCCAGCCCAAGGAGGGTCAGCTTCCCCGCGCGCGCTTTGGCGAGTTCACCTCATTGTTTGGAAAGTCGGAGGCCAAAGAGAGCCGGGTGCCCCTGAGGAGTGCCGCTGGGTGAGGACCGGCCATGAGAAAAATCCATCGTCCGAAACCTTTTTTTTGGATCATGTTGAGGCCTCCTGGTTGGCGACCCCCAAAAAATCCTGCATCTACTATCATCTACTATGCAGACTCTGCAGTTGATAAAGGACAATGCCAAACAACAGCCTGGCGCAGTGACATGATGCGGCTTGCCACTGAGTTTGTTGGCTGACACACTGTTTCTGGGAGCTGGGCCAAATGGCTCGCCTTCACTCTTTGGCTGAACTTTAGGAGAGTGCGATGGAGAGAGGGAGAGAGAGAGAGAGAGAGAGACAAAAAAAACAAAAAACACACGGGAAATGTATGCATTCATGTTCTGAAGATTTCTGGAGCGAACCTTCTCTATTTAGAGCCAATGTAGATTTTCCGCGATCATTGCCATCGTGGTTTAATCTATACTACTTTTTAACCTTGAAGACGTGCTCATAGACCCTCTCGGATGGTTCCTTCGGCAAATGTCAGCACTGCATACTGGATGGATCCAACAAAAACCATACAAAAACAAGAAAATTCAATGCCATTAAAATTGCCAAGAAAATTCAATGCCTGTATACCAACAAAAAACCTGTCAAATTACCAAGTCTCTAAGGATTTTTTTTTGTCCCGTGCCAGGCTTCGACTGCCTGCTGACAGCGTATGCGCTGGACCTTTCGCCCAACGTCTTTCGCAACTCGGATGGTGAAATCGGAGTTCCGGCTTCACATGGCTTCACCAGAACGATGGCAGTCCTAAATGCCATGAGTATATATCCATGAGTACAATCCTTGTCTTTCATGAAGAAAAAATGATCGGTACACTACTTGGATTTCTGTAATGAGACTTGCTTCACGCGTTTTTTGGGATCTTGGGAAAATATTACTTTAAAAAATGCTACAAACTTGGAATCTCAGTGGTTGCGGATTTGATATATCACAGTGATTAGCCATTTGGCTGTTCGAAGGGATATGTAGAGCCTGTAGAGCCAGTTCACGATTTCTCTCACTTCTCCACAAACATCTCGTCTTGGAACATCTTTTCTTGGGTTTGTGGAGCTTCCATACCGTCGAAAGAAAGGTCAGGGTAACAGAATTTAGCTACTGACAATCTACAATATGGTATACCATTTAAAGGACCATACGGCCATGAATGAGCATTGAGCAACCACAAGATCAGTGGCCATTTCAGGGACCTAAATGGGAGATGTCCATAAGGCCTATGTCAGACATATGCAAGGACAAAATATGGCCCAAAAATGCACAAGTGCAGTACCTCTATGTCTTGAAATATCCTGAGATTACCACTAACAAATTGGTGAACTATCTATGCTCTGGTAAACTAATAAATAACTATGGAAACATCACCATTTTTGATAGGTAAATCACGGTAAATCAACTGTAAATGGCCATTTCCAATAGCTACGTTAGTTTACAAGAGGGTAGTTCAAATATTTCAACCAACCATTCTGCAGGGATTTGTTTGGACCCAGGCTTTGTCCGAACCGCGGCGCATGTCTTGCGGCCGGGTGGCGTGCCGGGGTGCCCAGCCCTGGGTGCTTAGGAGCCATGCAAGGTGGTGCCCCATAGTGCCATAGGATGAGCTAGGTTGGTTTATAATAAGTATAGCTCGAGTATCCCAAAGATAATTAGGTTTCAATATTACGACAGAACAGAACATATAATTAAACACACACACACAGATATATATATATATAATATAATATAACAATATATATATATATAATTGTGTGATGAATTTATGTAAGTATACCAACTAGTTTGCCTAGGGGGCAACGCTGTTTCTCATCCAGGGCTGATTGTTTCTGGAACATGAACACATTTCAAAACGCCTCTACATTACATAGCTAATATGCATGAACCACATTTGATTGACTTTCTGGTTTCCATCGTGAAGCTACGGAGTACTTCGGAAGCTTTGCGTAGTAAGCGGAACCCTTTTTGTTCCAAAAATGGGGTGTCTGAAAACCTGGATACACCATGCTATACCCGCAAATTTGCCATTTTCATGGGGACCATGGTGATTAACCACTGGATTTCGAGAAACCCAAACAAATGCATTGGGGGCCTGGACCAGCTCATCAGGTGGGCCAATTTTGGACCACTGGCATACGACACCGACCATGATGAGGCGGAGACCTTGTGCTGCTGTGGGGTGGGGTAGTTCTGAGAGTCAGGAGGAGGCATAGAACATCATGATGATTTGGTGATGGTGATGGTGATGGTGATGGTGATGGTGATGGTGATGGTGATGGTGATGGTGATGGTGATGGTGATGGTGATGGTGATGATGATGATGATGAGATGATGATGATGATGATGATGATGATGATGATGATGATGATGATGGTGGTGATGATGATGATGATGATGATGATGATGATGATACGACACTGAACTGAGTCGGAATCTCACACCTGTGGATATCGCTTGGCTCAAGAATGCTTAGCTGGTGGCCAGATTCCTCAGGCCCTGCATGCAGACCTCAGGCCTGATGGCTCTCATATGTTTTTTCCTATATGTGTGGACAAATGCCAACATGTTGATGGTTATGCAAGTCCCACTCTGTGATCCTTTTGCCAGTTGATTCTCGGCCTTCCTGGCCCTTGGTCCAAGATGCCCACTGATGAAGTGCTCCACAAGCGAATGGTGTACAATGGTGACAACGAAGCAGGATATCAATATGGGGATGGGTCGATGTTACCATATATGGGGGAATACACATCCATTAATAAGCTGTTTTAGGGTACCTAGAGTACCAGGGTTTTGACCTATAACCATATGTTTGTTCCTTTGGGCTTCCAAATGTTCGCCATACCCATTCTACTCTCCGGCTTTTATTGAACGGACGTCGCATCATCTCATTTGGAAACCATTCATTTTTCAAGTTGCCATCCAGATATCTCGGAAATTCAAAAGGCATTGAGTCTTAGGATGGCGGAAAGGTGCAGTTGTGATGCAACAGAAACCGCTCAAACAGTGCATGCTCATCCTGGTTCCTGGTGTGTCGCCATGCCGCGACTGCCGGACTACTATCAAGTCCTGGGCCTGGCAAAGAACGCCAGTGCGGATGAAATTCGCCGCGCCTACAGAAGCTTGGTCCTGGTTGGAACTGATCCCCCTGAATGACGGGAAAAGATAGGAAAAGAATAGGAAAACTGAACCTTCTATTTTGGTTTCAGATGTAGAATGCTATGGTTATTTGATGTTATTCATTGTTTTTTGTTCAATTTCCTTCGAGAGGTTCAATAGTGATTCAATGAGTGGGTCATCAGCAGGCGATGATTCAGCCCGAAACCATCCACCATATGATCACAGCCGTCAGACAAGTTGTGGCAATACAAGACAAGCTTGTAACCAGCTATAACCTGGGACTTGCAAGTGATACATCCAAGATTATTCTTACCCACCTATGAGCCATTTAGCTAGTCTCAGACATCTTCCCGATTTCACCGGTGCTCCATCAAGCACTTTTAAGCGCCAAGAACAACAAGCCTTGCGGCATCATCCGGACAAGAACCCTGAGAACGTGGAAGAAGCCACGGCAAAATTCAAACTCGCCACTCTTTCGCAGGGAGAGTACGGGCAATGCACATAGGCTCATATATCTTGATAAATGTAGGGATCAATAGATTGGGTAACGGGAAACCTACAGGAAACCATGGATTTTCCTATGAAATATGGGAGTGTCCTGGACATTTTCCCAAGATCCAATCCATTGAAGGGAAGTTGAATTGCAGAAGTAGTATATTATATGCTGCGATAGTGACCTTCCGAGTGCGAGGTCTCGGAAGCCTACTCTGTGCTGATGCCTGGCTAGATATCCATGTGGTGGGGGTGATCGGGGGGTGGGACCCAGACATGTTAGGAAGTGGTGAATTAACCACCAAGCCATATATATATATATACATATATTTGGCATATGGCCCAGTTGATGACTAAAAATTAACTTGTAATCCACATGAACAAAGTGGGATTCATCTCCAAGTGCAGGTCACCAGGTTAAACTGATCTCAGGAATGATCCAGCACGACGGGCTGCATATGATGCTGGCAAGCTGGGGAGCGACTTGGCGCCAAAAATGCAAATCCTCAAAACACCCCATCTAGGTCTAAAAAAAAGGTTTTTTTTTCATGGGTTATGTCTTTGCCAATCGTTTTGGACGCATGGAAGCTTGGAAGGTCCAAGGTCACATTAAGATGTATAAACGTGTCAATGTCAAGAATATATATTTGAACTAGTCAGTCCTGCCAATATATCCGGAAGGCTTCACCAGCTCCCCCTGGCAGCGGCAGGTGACCGCGAAGATGATGAGCCTGGTAGCACCTTCACTGCCAACATGGCCCATGACCTCTTTGCAGAGGTCTTTGGTGCCCTGGTAACGATCGGGAACGCACGGCAATACCAAGAGAGATTGGAATGGCACGAGTCATGAACAAGAACTTGGTTGAACTTGAAGTTCCGCCGTTCTGGATCAAGGTTCCATCTGAGGAACATAGTATAGCCGCATGATATCGCATACAAGAATCATGAGGTTCATGAATCATATATATGAGCTCTTCAGAAGCCAGCACCTGGAAACCGAGAGAGTGAGTTGAAACATGATACCCCTCGCTTCCTGCATAGACTTTTTCCGTGGAAACTGCATAGCCTGAGGCACTGAATTTGCTCGAAGATTAGCCGAAGCCGCAGGCAATGCAAGAGACTTGGTTGCATTTTGAGATGTGGCGTGGTGCCAACACATCACATGATTTTGGTAGACCTAACCCACCCTTGCAACCCGACAGCCGAAGGGGTTCCCGGGTTCCGCTTCCGTTATGGTTTTTGGGCTTGGCCAACAAACGACGCACCACTCCCAGACCCAGATATTGAAACCCAACTACAGAAGCCCTGCGGTTGGTAATAAACCATCCAGCAGAAGTGTTTTTTGGTATAAAGCATCCCCGATTTCAAGTTGATCATTGGGTTTACCGTCTATCCCATTTAGTGCAGTCTTTTTCCTCCCAATGGTGTTGAACCGTTGGCCGAACATTGTTCGGCCCAGGTTCAGCAGTGGCTGGCACAATTGATTTCGTGGCGGAGACTGAGCAACTCAGATTGCTTGCGGGGGGAATCATGCGCAATTTTTTCAGCATATTGAAGACCCCAAAACTGATCTGTGAAATTGGGTGTGGTTTGTGATTGTTTTGTTCCAGATCTTTTGGTTGGCCCAACTTTGTAGATGGTTTGTCCATTCAGATGGGGGAACACCGCCATACTTCTCACTCACAGCATTGCCCCTCCGCTTGGATGACTTCTATTCGGGGCGAATTCTCCCCAAAGCCTTGTTTGAGTGACCATATAGTTTGTTTTTTGTTTGTTGTTTTTTTCTGTGTGTGTTGGTTTTGATATACATGTGTTCAATGTACTTCTTTGCAGTTTCACACGTTTTCTTCCCAATCCTTTCTCTCTTCCAGCATCCCAGGATTGATTTTTTGACCGTGTCCAGCCAGGACCTTTAAGGCCGCCAAACGTGCCACTGCCAGCGGCTTGAACAAGGCTGCCGAGTCTGTGGGACAAAGTCAGGTGGCAGCTCGGCCTTCCGCGGCGGAAATCACCCGACATGGAGGTTCATCGCTGGAAAAATCATCTTATGGATTGAATTTTACATTAAGATCAACATGGAGTACTGCAACCTTGAAAATTCTTGAAAAAAACAAAACTGGGGATTCAATCATCTAAAATGGGTACATCATGGGAACACAGCGGGCATAGGACCAATGATGATCTGGTTGCTTATTCTGTTCCATCCGGGGAATCATGGTCAACATGTGTTCATATTCTCAAGGGCGGTTGAAACTGATTTAATGTTCTAATCTTCTCATTTGTTGTGCAGGGTACGTAAGACGTTCGCCCATATAGATACAGGGTACTGGATCTAGAAAATGGAGATTAAACCTTTGGAAATGGGCGTACAGAACCAACCAAAATGAAATATACCATGCAAAATGGTGGGCTAGAAATGGGTATGGGTCGAGTCAAGTTAGCCCACAAAACAATCATCATTCATTGCTAGGCTCGGTTTTTCAACTTTTCATTGCCCCCTACAGCACGCCCAAGATTGGAGCATATCGAAACGACGGGTTGGTCTGAAAATAATGTCCTCCAAAATCAGTGCAGTTTATCGTCACTTTCCATGTCAAACTACCGAATTATGGCACATATTGGACACACTCAACTTGTTGTTGATACATCCCATGATATTCCCATGCTTGTCCCATGTTGCCATTGATAGGGATTTCTATGCCCATCATGTTTGGATTCCCACCATGGGATGGATTACCATAAACAATATATATTTAAGTAATTTTAAATATCCAACCATGGCACACATACATCCCATATAATGAGATTGAGCTAAAATATCCAATACATTGTACTCCCGGTGTGGGTGTTTGTATGTGTATACTTAATATATATATATATTATAAATAGAATTAAAAAGATCATATACATACATATATATATATATATGTATATATATTATATGTATTTATTTTTGGGGATATGGTGATAGAATATACCTGGTATATTCTCATGATATCCCCATATATCCTCCAGGAATTGAATCAAACATGGCAATGGGAAATCCCTCGAATATGTGCAATATATATATATATATATATTATTGTAGATATGTAAACGGATGCACTTTAGTGTGAGAATCATCTATCAATATCTACAAATCAGGGATTTTCCGTTGCCATGTTTGATTACCCCAGGGCCCGCAACAATAAAAACCATGCCTGGAAACGCTTCCAAAACTCAGGTCCGAAGCGCAGTTGCCAAGCACCTGGGATCCTTGACGGATCAAGCCAATCTGCGTGTGGCGGACAAGGCTCCCCCGGGGCCACGGGCTGATGTTCGGTGTGCGTCCAAAAAGAAACAGAACGGGTGGGGGAAATGGGGGGGATCAACTTGCCATTTTGTGGCAATTCAACTGGGAAAAAGTGCTTTAATTCAGATTCAGTATAATTATCCTGTTTGGCAATTTCAATGGGGAAACGGGGGAATAGAACTATCTGAAAACATATAGGACTTACCCAGACTCAGACTTTGCTTCAATTTTCATGGAGAATGATGTGACACTAACAAGCACATACCATGATGTATCAAGGTCATACGATGGACCTGTCGTTGTCGGCGATGAATTCCTGGATCCAGGAGCGAAGCGAAGCGCTCTCACGACAGGCCTTGGATCTTCAGAGAAGAAGGCCTGGAGATCCGCGGGGAAAAAACCTTGGTGGAAGAAATCTTGCACCACTAAAAGGATGGTTGAAGCCCTATAAACCACCTATCAACTGGTGCAAGATTTCGCAACCATCCACAGTAGCTATACGGAATCACCATTCTGAATAGGTAGATGATCTATAAATGGCTATTCTCAATAGCCATCTGAATATATTCTGAAATTGCCAGGGGGTATGTCATTGTTACCCCTGTTGGTGTCATCACACGTGGCTGGCAGGGAAAACCCCGAACTAAATGGATGTTTCCATGGGAAAATCATCCATAACTGGGCCAAATGGAGGTTTTGTAGCTGAGAAGATCCTTTATAACTGGGGGATTTCCAGCAAACCATGTTTGATTAGAAGAGGGCAACGTAAACTACCACATCCATCCATATGCATTATTTATGTATGTATATATATATATAATATCCATTGTATAAGTGTTTCAGCTGACAAAACTGCCATATGTGGATATGGAAAACATACTAAGGACATGACCTTGGCAGAAATGTTGATACAATGGAGACGTCATGAAATGGATATCATGAAGATATAAGATAATTACAAGTGAATACAGTGTTTTATTCTATAGGCCAATGTAGTAACCACAGAAAAGACAGACTCGCCTTTGTCTTTTACCAGCAGTGTAACAAAAAATGTTGTTTCTACTGCTTCTATTTTTTTTGGGGTTGCTATACTTTCATCATTTGTGAACGATGGGGATGAAGACATTGAAGTCGCTATGGTTTGCTAATGGTATCTGAGATTCGCCATGTCTGCGGGTGGATGAAGCATTTTATGAACCAAGAGGCACCCATTCGCAAAAAAGTTTGAGAAGATGATCAGAAGATGCGCACATTTGACATGTTAGATACCAATAGATACCATGAATCCAGGTGGCACTCAGTATCCCAAGAGAGATTTACTTCAGGCATAATCGCTGAAGGAAGTCTGAAGAAGATCTTCTTAGGGCGGGGCAGGAACCGCCGTCAAACATTGAGGTTTGATGATGGGGGTATCTAATGACAATCAATGTTCCTAGTAGACATGGGTCTCCGTACCTGAGGGTGTTCCGCAACCCCCATGGTGATCTTCCCATCTTAGATCGAGATTTTGCCGAGATTCTTACTGCAGGCTGGATCAACATGCAAAAGAAATCGAAGAAATCAAGAGCAGAATCTTGGCAAGGGCGGGGTCTGGACAACTAGTAGTCCGACATTGTCGACCGTATCCATCAGGGAGTGGCAGAAGTGAAACCTCCTGATTCTTTGTAGAGATTAGCTTATCTTGGGATGGCCTTTTTCAGGGAGCTGCCAACCCAACAAAAACACAATGGGACAATCATGACCAATATCAAGGAGACACACTAGCACTCACGGACACAGACTCTATGTGTACAAGTGTATTTTATATATATATATATATGTGTGTGTGTGTGTACATATGTGTAAACATAAACTTGTGTGTATGCGCAGGTTGCATGCAATGCATAGTTCTGCATCAATTATGTTCTGAATTATAGACGTAGCATACTATATACGATATATCATCCAATAACTAAACCTGGCAACGGAAAGTCATGGAAATCACCTGTTGATTTAATATACCAAAATGAGCACACCATCGTTTCCCATTGTATATGCAAGTTCTTTTTAAAGCCAGCCAGCCACGTTTAAATTGCCAGAGAGTACCCGTTGAAGCTAACAACTACTTGTTTTGTGGCCATCAACAACTCTTTAGCTATATATGCTATATACACAATATACCTCTTACCTGTCAATTAAATTGGAAGCCAGCATCAACTCCACAAAATCAAAAAACAAGTCTGGTTACCAATCTCGTACCTGGAAGGCTTGGGACTGCTAGGGGACAAGGTGGTGTCCCTAATTTTAAAAGTTGGCGAAGAAAACAACAGCTTTACGTAGTTATCATTGTAACTATAGTCGTAATCATTACATACTATTAATTATATATCAACTGTTCCACAAAACTATTGATTAACTATAGAATGCCAGAATCCATGATTATCTATATTTAGCATGAACCCTAGATAACCTCCTAAAATACCACACCATGACAGCCCATTTTTACCAAGCTTCCCTGGCCCAAAACGTACTTGCCAAGGGAGAGCATCCCGGGAGATGAGCTGGTGGGAAGCCACCTGGGAGTTGCCTGGATCAGTACAGCTGTTGTGGAAGAAAATGATCATGGACATACCCTCTGGTAAACTAACATAGCCATGGAAAATCACAATGTTTAATGGGAAAATCAACTATAACTGCATAACTGGCCATTTTCAATAGCTATGTTAAATTACCAGAGGGCAACACCAAATACACAGGACATGGCATTGAAGCCACCTGTGTTCGTTGAAAAAGACCATGAATATCGGGGGGTAAAAAATGTTGGCTTGGGCATTCGCTAGATTGTGAGGCCGAAGGGCTCCCAAAAGATCTGACATATGGGTACAAGCGATCGATACAGAGAATGTTGCAAGTTTCAGGGTGAAGGGATTTGGCAGCTTGTAGGCCATTGTAGGCTACAACTAGGATGCCTCTAGGCAGACTTCTCAAAACAAACAATGTAGACCAAAATCTGTTGAAGCCCTTGCTCTTTATCCATCAGAGTTCTTCAGTGAATTGGGTTGAAGAAGAAAGTGCAGGAAACCATGAGTTTTATACGCATAGTTGTTCACAACTTGCAACGGCTTACAATCAGACATTTGGGGGATTCCTGGCTTCCTGTTGCTTACCATTTCCAGCTCCCCAGAGATTTTGAGGTGGATGAATGGTGATCAAGCGGCAGCGGACCGCAATGAAGACCGACAGGTGTCTGCAGAGACTCTTGGATGGCTGGGTGACTGCTGGGCCCCCAGGAATTAAAAGCGGCATAATTTGTGGGTTATGGTTTCAGACAAGAACGAATGTAACCAAACATAGCCCAATAGTACATATAGTAAGGAATATCAGGAGACTATCATGCAACATCATGTTTTTTTTTTGCCTGTTAAGGGTCCTACATGGAGTGTAGCTAGACGTGTTGGAGATCATTGTCCACTGCGTAAGTCTTTGCCGCTGGCAAGCATATCTATGTACCCTATTTCGTAAACTCTAGTAATCTGTTCATATAGATTGCTCAAATTCGGTCATTATATCTACAAACAAGATCATGGACTTGGACACATAGTTGAACATTCCTCCACCACAATGGATACACTCTTTGCAAATGGTCTATTGCAAACACTAGTGTTGATACAGCGATGTCCATGTCGGTGAATATCTCTCAAGACACGCAGAGCATAAGTTGCCTGTCTCACTTGGCTGAGGACAAAGAGGCTCCAGTGACTTGGCTTATGGCAGTCTCCAGGAGGTTGCCCTGAAGATTCCCTGCCCTCCCCATCCTTCCCTAACAAGAAGGAATTTGGACCCTCGGACCCTGCATTTCTGCCGGTTCAAGAACCTCTTGTTGTTGAAGGCTCAAGATGTCACCATCACTCGGCTGGATCATCCAGCTGTAGGTCCCAACTCTTCTTGACCAAAACTGCTTGGGAGAAGGCCCAAAAGGAACTCAAGGAGGCTCTGGCCGTGCTGCTGATCCAAAGAGGACTAGGAGAAATCCAGGCATCTATGGTTGCTAAGCTTTCCATTTCCTGCAAAATGTCCCTGCAACTATCTACAACTAACTAAGTGGCTAGGATTAATTGATCTATATTGACATTTGTTGTTGAAATTCCATCTATTTTGATTTTTTTGTTGGTAAACAACGGTCCTTGCATCCTTGGATTTCATTGGGTTCAACTAGTCCTTTGGCCAGGCTCGGGAAGCGGCGGATGTGGCTGAAAAGAAGGAACTCTCAGCTATGAGTTCGGGTGTGACCGGCGGCCCAGATGTTGCTCCGTGATGGGATGTGCTGCTGAGCTGGTTGGCAAGTGGAGTATAAATACGGGCAGGACTGGGGGTTGTCCCGGAATGGTCGTATTAACGTCACTGGGAGGCTCATTTCTTTGCGCAGGTGCAGTGTTTTATGACTCTGGTACATCTGTGGGTTAGCGTGGTCTAGGACGAATTTTTGGAAAAATCCGTCGGAAAAGTGAACCCTTTGCGGACTTCATGCGTTTCGGCCATTTCCACTTTTTCACTTTTTCGGCGAGT
>BGPT01001291.1:90449-106102 GCA_003297045.1 Symbiodinium sp. clade C Y103
ATGCGTATATGTTTCATGGGGCCGGGGGATTTTATATCCTTTGTAAACCCTACATGGCAAGATTCCTTTCTTTTGTCTTGGTGTTCTCTCCCCAAGTGGCCTCTTCGAGCTTTATCAAGTCGCGAGGAGGCAAGAAGTAGCTCTTAATCAGCAGGCGTGCCTGCAATGGTAAATTATACCAATCTCTATTGTTCCAACACTCCATGTCTCGAGCCTGTAGGCAGACGTCCATGTTGTTATGAAAAGGAAATTCCCTGGCACCAGGATGAGGGGACCAATGGGTTGCTAGCTCCGCTCTCGGGGTTGTCCCTTCGGGACAACCCCTCGTCCTGTGGGTATAAATAGTACATACATGTACATTTGTAATTACTATGTATAGTTTCATATATGATTTCAACGTGTGTAGAAATTTGAGACCCAGGGGACCACAGATTATTTTAGTTTGTAGTATTCACAATCTAGTTATTGGGCTACTCAGTTTTGACTCATACCCAAATGTGTATAATGAGTTTTAAATGTAACACACTCATATATATATATATACACACATCTTTGCGCGATTCGCGATATATATATATATATATATATATGATTATAATACAGATATGCGTACGTAGATATACATCTGCTAATGACATGTATTTGGGATACGACCTCTGATTTATTTTCACACAACTGGGATGAATCGTATATTTTATGAACAGATGTAAGTCTACTAGCCTATATATGTGTATGTTACATATACAGATGCACATATATATATACATATATCTTAATAGATGTCTCAATTGCTAGCCGCCAGCCATTTGCGAACTTCAGGAGGCATGTCCGTGGGGATTTGCACCATGTGGCGACCAATCATGGGATAAGAAGTTCGTTTTTTTGTTCAGCCCCATAGATGCAACGGCTACCATGTATATATGTGCATCCTCATCCCTCTACACGTATACTATGTACATATATGTACAAGGTGTGGCTCCCTAGATAGCTGCGTTGGTTTGCAACTTGGGTTGACTAGGCTTTATGGGGCATAAAACTATACTTGACGGGGTTTATAAACCAGCACACAGGCACACACCAACTTATAACTGAGGGGGGCCCCCTTGTCTACTTCCAATCCCTCTCCGATTTGATCAAGACACTGAGACAGGGTCATTCTGCTGCTGGGACGGTCCCAGTGCGCAAATGCTTCCGAACTGGGGCATGACCCTGATAATCTCCCTATATCTCCTGGTAATGAGGCTATAAGCTACAGACCATGACTCCTATCCTCCCAGAATTGGATGAAGCGTCAATGCTCAGGGAAACCTTGATTTCAAACGATTTCAATATGATTGGTTAAAACCAGGATTTCAATTGGACATGTTCTCAACACCTAAGATATCAGCTAAGGTCGGTTATGAACAGCAGAAGGATATCAACCATTGGCCCAAGCTAAAAGAATGATCCAACTAATTATCGTTGTGGTTACTTCCTTGGATCATGTTGGATCATTTTTTCAGGTCCCTACAAGAAGCAGCCGATGCCGGGGCCTACATGTTCACCAGTCTCTCGGCTGACTTTGATACCGTCCATCCAAAGAAGGGATAGCCTCGAGTGTCATCAAACGTAGGCTGGGAAATCCCCTATATCTACATTATAGGAAAACCATAGGAAAATCTCATAAATGAGAGGAAATCCCTCAGAAATGGAGATAAATGATGATAAATGAAGGTTTATAGCTGGGAAAATCAGCTATAAATATGGTGCATGTTCGAGCAAACCACGTTTGATGATGCACGATAGTTAGTGGCTGGTGGGTTCAAATATGTTTTATTGTCAAACCTGTAGAAGAAGGAGGATCCTGGATGATCACAATGACCAGCATATTGTCCCGGTTGAAACCACCAATCAAATGAAGTAGAACAAGAGGATGCTTTATTCTTGTGGATCCCACATTCAAGCGATGTTTCAACAACAAATGGGGCTTTGCCCGGCACAAAAGAAGTGCTTGTGATGTTCTATATGAAACGAGGCGATGAACATCCATTTGCCATTTACGCTATGGAAAATGGACGCACATGGCCCATTTATGCAGTATATACACACGGTATATAATTTAACATGGTGATTTTGCCATAGCTATGTTGATTACCCCAAAGTATTTCAGATATGTTGATGCATTTTGAGAAGACCAGGGTGCCAGGGTGAACCGACCCATTGCTGCCCTGCTTGCCACTGGGCGTATTGTTTCACATATAAAACTACGCATATGAACAGTTATTCTAGAACATCTTGATGTGAGATAAAACTATACCGCACATATGTTAAACGGGTTTGCAATCACGACGCGGCTTATGCATATATACAAGAGATTGCTTGCAACCTGTTTGAAACAAGTTGTTATTCTCTTGCAACGGGCAAACCAATTATGGGGTTCCATGCTTTTGGGCTTTGTCGGTCCCCAACAATGCAAGACGGTCAGTCGTATTCTGCTCACTGTGCGATGCTTTTCTACACCACTTTTTCAGCCAGGTCCAGTATGAAACGTCATGAAACTTAGATGTGTTACCCTCTGGTAAACTAACATAACATAGCTATTGAAAATGGCCATTTATAGTGGATTTTCCCATTAAAAATGGTGATTTTCCATAGTTTTGTTAGTTCACCAGAGGGTACTCCCCACCTCAGCCGAGATTCTTTGAATCATTGTGAAGGCTTTCTTGATCGCGTGCGTCGGGGCGAGACTGAATGTCAGCAAGCCCCTGCACGGCTCAGGTGCGAGCTTAAGCCGTACGGTCAACGGAAAAGATACGGTATAATTTGGTGAAAGGATCCATCAATTCCGTTCTGGGTTTTTCTTTCTAGTGCCCCAAAATGTTAAGCAATAGATTGCTTTAATGGGGACCATTGCCAGTTTCTTTTTAGCTTTGACTGGACATTTCCTCCTGAAGACAGCGACCTGTGCCATGAATCGAATCCATCGGCCTGGCGATGTCCTGAAATCACCTGGTTTTAGCCTGGTGAAGGCCTTGTATATCAATGTATATCAATAATCCATCCCGAGGCATGCAATATCGTTCATTTGTGGGGGTATTATAAGGTATTCCCCCTGAGACGCAAGCTCATATGCAATTTGGTGTTGGTTTATTATTGTTCCTGAAGTATAGAACTGCGTAGGAATACAGAATATATAATATATCTACCATTAACCGTGATGAAAAGGAATTCACCCCTGCGATGCCTCAAGAAATATACAGTGTGGTGTTCGTTAATTATTGTTCATGAAGTATAGAACAGATATATATATATATGTATATATATGTGTGTGTGTTATATTTAATATATGGTGTGCATATATATATATATATATATACATATCTATCCACCATTAATTAAGCCAACCGGTTACATTAGTTATAAACCAACTTGGCAAACGACTTAGAACATCACTTCCTGCGCTTGTTGAGGTCACGGCACTCAACTTGATCGTTGTTTGGCCTTGGGATGGAAGAAGGGCGTGGCAGCTTTATGGCGGCGGCCGGCAAGCTGGTAACAGCTGGTACCCAAAAATTGAAAGGCGGTGTAACTGGTTTCAGCAACTGAAATATTGAGGATGACTGGTGGTTGCTAGGTTTCTTGACGGAATCAGTATGGTGTGTTAACTATCAAATGAATTGCACCTTACCATCTCTCCAGGTTATCAGTGTGCCCGGAAGGATGACCTGCAATAGGTATGAAATGAAAAAAATGTTGCTATGTGCTACAGATCCATTAGATAATACAATATATCATACAAGTATTATTGATATTACTTCTTTTTACCTCACAGGATGATGGTTCAGTTTCAAGCACATTTTCTTTCAACCAAGAGATCCCGAAATTGGGCGCCCAAAGCAGCCTGTTTGGGAGGGTGGAATGTGGTATATAAATATATTCTGTAACGACAGGAAGGACATGTGATGTTGTCTAACATCTGTAGTATATGTCGAAAGCCGCCAGCTTGTTTCCGCTCTTTCTTGCGCAAGCAACAATCCATTTTACGGTTATATATGTGCACACACATATATATATATATATATACATATATATATATATACATCTGTATAGGTATATATATATATATACATGTTGTTTACATACGAGTGTGGTAGCGAGCAATCTTGGTGAAAAGGGATTGTGGCACACATTCTGTCAAGTATCTGTATATGGGTTTGTTTGAAAATAGGGGACCCCGAAATCCACTGGTCAATCATCACTTTCCCACTGAAAGTTGCTATCTTTGGGGTTCACAGAGCTCAGAACATCATGAGGCAACTTAGAGCACCACTGTAGTGGCCGTAGTGCCCCAGTGGCCTTTCCACAGTCGCAACTTTGCGATGCTTTTAATGCTCCTTCGGCAACAAGCATACTGTGCAGCAAGAGATGGCCGAATGGCACCAATTCATCCAGGGTCTCAAGATGTCTCAAATCTCAAACTCATTTTGTCTTACTCTCAATTCGAAATTGAATTAGGAACAATAGTAATCCATTTTTTTTCCACTTATTCCACTTATTCCACGTATTTCTTCCCTGACTTGGGGTACTCCCTCACCACATCCAGAGCATATCTTCGTCAGCTGGCCATGTCGGTGCCTGACTACTACAGCGTGCTTGGGGTGGAGCGAGACGCCCGACCGGCGCAGATCAAGAAGGCAGGGAATCGGATTCCATGGCAGGAGCACAGTCAATGCTGGCCATGATGTGTTTTTTTGTTGGTATAGTGAAAGATGTGAAAGGATAAACGTACATGTATAACATATATATACTCATATATATATATATATCATTATATAGCATCAGCATGTGCGCACATGTGTCGTAAACTTACAGAAATGCTGCGAGAAGATCGGCTGGCAGGTGACCAACACCAATATATCACATTACATCACCAGCTTCGATGTTTTCACAATTTCAGGAGCTTTCGGTGTTTGGGATAGCTAAAATCCCTCGATGTGTTTTGGTGCTCGCAGCTGGAGAATGTACAACCTTCATTCTCCTAGAGCTCCTGGAAACTGACTTGCTATTTGGTGTTCCTTGTGCTCTTGATTCTTGATCATTCAACAGACTTTATTCTACAGATCCCTACAATATCCTACAATATCCTACAATATCTTTCTTGACACTGGCGGCTTTTGGGATGGAAGCATCCGGCCCCAGCTGTTTTCTGCGTCAGGCGTATTTTCAGCTAGCGAAAAAGTGGCGGCCTCAGTCACTTTGCCATGTCTCACTGGTCCCCTTGACGTCAGAAAGCGGGTAATTACTAAGACTTGTGCCTAGCACGGGTTTATCAGGGTGGGACATCCAGAGAATCAACAAGATAGGCTACCTGAACATCAGTTGCCCGCAGTGACCGTAGTAGTTTTCAAACTGTCAGATTTCATCAGATTTCACAGAAACGCTCCATCCTTCAAACTCCAGTGGGATTATGACCCTTGACTATGACAAAGTTGTTTCAGGGTGTTGCTTCACCACAAAGCAGCTGCCCAGAACCGAACAAATCCCACTGATGCGGCCGAGGATGCATCCAGACCGACACCATGGCACTGAGATTGAGCGCTTTGGATCCCAACATTGCAAGGTGCTGGTGTTCATGGTGCCGCATGTTCTCCTCACTGATGCTAGAGAAGTCGTTTAGAGCATTGGGTGTTTGAAATCCTGGAGCTGGACCCTAAGAATGACTATATAGTAATTAAAGTTAGTGGATTGTTGGGTTATCTCTTCATCCAAACTTCCAGAAACATTCCGAGAGCTGTGCCAAAAATCAGGAAAGGGGCCACGCATGCCTTCGAACATCTTCAGAAAGCCTACAATGTTTAGCCCTCAGCACGCCTTCAATTGGAACATCGATCGCATGGTTGAACTGCAAAACCTGGTGGCACTGTCACCTACTTGGGGGCGCATCCGATTCATCGTACGTGGTTGTCAGATCCAAGATATGCGGTAATTGATTTACTATACTCGGTTATAGGCTATATCGGCTACATCCATATCTAATCATGTATAGAATATATATATAATCATGTACATACGTATTAAGTTCTTTTAATGATTATATGTATTTTATATCTAATAAATATATGATTATATAAGTAAACATATCCATTTTTATTGGTATACAATACTTGGACTAATTTTGATGACTAGCCGCTGATGGAACCACGTGGGTCCTGCACATGCAGGTGGAATTACGCCAGCGATTGTGGTATGTGAGGGGAATCATCCTCAAAGAGCTTTATTTCAGCTTGATGAATTGATTTATCAGGTTGGGTTCATATGAATATATAGATATATATTCATATATATATATATATATAGAAGCAGCTATATATATATATATATATGTAAATAGCACATACCTAAATATACATAATTGCACATCCCCGTCATGTCCCATCCCTAATCTTCTACTTTCCTGACAGATAGGTAACCACCCCAAGAGTCATTTCAGGTAAAATCACGGTGATTGACTATCTCAGAGGTTACTGGAAGGGTAGGGCTATTGTGTGCGCATAAAATGGCTGGGAACCGTCCATACACTTGAAATATCCCCATTATATCATATTATTTCCATTGTATCCATTATATCCCATGATATTTCATTATATTCCATGATATTCCATGATATCCCATTATATCCTACTATATTCCTTTGGATATTTGATAGATTCCTCCGGTTGAAATGATCCATGCCTCAGGTGCTGTCGAATCCTGAGAAGCGGCGCCAGTACGACGCTTCGCTGGGCGCACGCGGCGAAGGCTCTGCGGCGCAAGCCTTGAGAGGTGCGGGCGCCTCCACTCAGACGCCGGAAATGGGATGTCTAGATGTGTCTAAGCAACTATAGCAACCCATAGCAACCCAGTATAGAGATATGCACATATATTTAGATGCATGTTGAAAACAAAGTGCAAGATGGATTGTATAGCAATTACGCAAGATGGATTTTTCAGCGAAAACCTCCAATCCCTAAAGGTGGTGATCAAAGGAAATCACTTTTCTATCCTTTTGGATATTTTGGTGGTTACTTTATATAACTTGACATAACAAAAAGTGGAGACTGGTGGATGTTGATGGGAATTTAGATTCTTGCCAGCAACTGCATTGCAGTTTGAACAAGCAAATTCTGGATTGAAGGATTGAATCAATCAACGACGCTTATACTTGCAGTGGGGAGTATGGAGATTGCAACAACAGAAAGCTGGCGTGACACAGTGACTTTGTGGGAAATCTCCAAGGTCAAGTGAAACCTTATTCACAAGATTGTGTTTGTTTAGTGTCAGATTGGATTACGTGAGGGCTCACATACACACATCTTCAACATTTACCAAGGATGGATCATTGATTTCAGGTATGAATCATTCCCGTTGATTTTCTCAGTTAATTTGTTTGTGCTAGCTTAAGTGGGGACTTATCCAAAACATGTCAAAGTTATTTTCTTCATTTCTAGTGATTTCTGGTCGTAGGGCTTAGCGCCCGTGAAATCAACGGTCAGAAGGGGTCTCCCGATTTTAAGAATCATGCAGGTATTCCAGGTATATCCCCATTTTTGGTGCTTAAATCAATGGAAACAGTGCACTTTAAATGGTTGAGCCCCCCATTTCAACTGTAGGTGTCTGATCGATTGATTCACTCGTCAGGTCAGAGAGGCTCCGGACCCTCCGGACCTTCCTGGCTGCATTCGCAGGCAGAAGTGAGGCGCCCTTGGGTGGGCCAGTGTGTCAAAGAAAAACCTTAGAGGTCTGGTTGAGGTCCGGATAAATGTTATGTATAGTATATATACATGACATGTATATATTGGGACAGGTATTTAGTATATTGTACAATGTACCTTTCTGCATACAGGTTTATTTATACATATATGCATACTCTGTATGTATATATAAATATATATATATATACATATGTATATATATATATACATATATGTATATACGTGTGTGTACGCCTTTCTTAGTATACACGTGCAGGTATACATACGTGTGTATAAATGATAAGAATTTCCCATACTGGTATAAGACAAGATAAAATGAACACATAGGTTCACATATATATATATATTATATGCAAATGTATGTGTAATTACTGGGATACCCGTATCATGGATATTATAATTTATGGCATACGAATCGGATGTGATTCTGGGTGAAGTACAATGATCTCCCCGCTCTGTCACTGTAGATGATTCAACTTGAATCATCCCAAAGTGGCCTCCGTATATCAGTGATTTCAGGTTGGTGAATGATTGTAATTGACCCATATACCACCCATGCATAGAATCTGGACGAATCATTATTAGTTCACTGTGACGTCACTGGAATGATGCTTGGATTGCGGGGAATCATCACCAAATGGCTCTTGACAACAGCTATTTTGAGGCTGGTGAATTAATACAATTCAGAAAGATTGGTTCTTTTCTTGCAAAAGAAATGTAATTTTATGGAATATTAATTGCAATTTAATTATATATATATATATACATAGGAATATGTGCATAGCTGGGAATCACCCAACCTTCCCTAAAGCATGACCTGTCGCAGGCCGGCAACATCTCTCCACCTGAACTTGAGGACAGCTGCGAGCGCTTGGTGACTGGGCTTGGTCCAACAAAAAGATGTGCGGTGACCCCCAGTTTGTAACCTCAATTAGCCCCAGAATACCCTAGATATATCCACTTGTACCATAAATCCTACTTGAGCTACCTATACTTAGCAAACGAACCCTGGGAGCCCTGGCACTTGTTGGGGAGATCTTTTTCTGGGCTGTCCTGTCAGGAGAATCTTGCGCCATACTTGGAGCAAATCATCCTCCAGGCTGTTCAGTTGGGCAGTGATTGACCACCAGCTTGCTGCCAAAGATGCTGGTTACAATGCGTGCCATCCCGGGCGCAGCTAGCCAATCTTTACTTTGATTTTCCCTTGGCGAAAATCTATAATTTATGGATGATGTTCACATTTAAATGCTCGGTTATCAGATATGTCAATATTTCCATAGATTTCCCAGTACTTTCCAGATCTTTGCAGATCTTTCCAGCATGAAAACGCTCACCTTTTTGCAGGCCAAGATATTTGGGTCCTTTCGTCTTTGTGATGGGCGTCTTTGCCATGTCTCGTGGCATTCCCATGGCAACAATGTTTCTTGGTGGCAGCGGCATGGGAAAGGTAGTTGTTGGTGGCCCAATCATGTGCAATTTTAATTCGTTTGATACTGGTAGAGGAACGAGTAAGATGTGCAGTGCGGGAGTTCTGCATCTTCTGAATGAGACTATTTATATATTTTTATATGTTGCTTTCCAACCCTGCCATTTGGAGTGCCCCCCTCTACTATCAGAATCAATCATCAAAGGTGGTCAAGATATCATGATCAAAGTAGTTTGCGTTGCCTTTGATATAGAGGGTCCCTCCAGCTTGCGCCGCGGGACATAGACAGGCCAGTGACTAGCACTGATTTGTTGCTCCCCCATTGCAGCCTAGCATTCCTTTCTTAAAGACGTCATGTAGCGCTCCCAGATGCTGCTCCGCTATGGCAAACATATTTCCTTACATGTTCATACGTTTTGACATCTTATTGTTGAACATGGTGACAACCACTCATAATGCACATCATTTTCAAAAGACCATCATTAGCCGGAAAAAAATAAAAAACAATAGAGAGAGAGAGAGAGATACGACGTCAGTAAGTATCAATAAGTCAATACGTAGTCCAAAGTCTTGAGCATTGCCATGGATTGCTTCACTTTTGAATCCTTCATATCCACTTTTTTTCTCCCACAGGTATCTCTTGGAGGATGAAAAGCTCCAGCCGCCCCCTGTGAAGCATTGAAGCAAGAGCCGAGCCGAGCCTCGGGTGCAAGGAGGTGCCCGGCTGTTAACCATCAGATGTTTCACGATATAATTATGTTTATTGAGTTTTTTTTGGGGGTGTTTTGGCCAAAATAGACTGTACTTCTCCATGTTGGAAATATTGTGGTGTTTTTAGTAAGTTGAATATCACGATGTGGTAATGATGACCGGAAGGTCGAAGGTGTGAAACAACATCAAACTGTTTGAGGAACTACCCCATGTTTTTGTTTGCAAAGACATTGGTTGCACCCAAGCAGCAGCGGCAAAAGGCGATGTCTGATCATTTGTACATAGTTCCAGGGCCATGGCGAGCCCCTGGCTGCAGCCTTCATCGCTACCGAGCTTCTGAAAGGGGTACTTCAACATACTTCAACGGTACCTCAAGGTCAGATGGGACGCAACATTTGCTATAGTGAATGGACTCTTTGGATGATCCTACGAGCACATAAATCGTATCAACATTTAAGATAATATATAAGTTGGATGTAAATGTCCCTGAATCAAGTGCTGTCCCATGCCCCGGCAAGGCCCTGGTCCCCCATTGAAACTTGACAAATAAGCAGGCACTGCTACACATTCATGTAGACACCCAGTTGTTTTCAGCAGTTTTCCTTAAATCCATTCATTGGTCGATGGACTGGTGATTTCCAACCCTCGTACGAGATGACTTCAGCCACTCACGCCCCTATCGACGTTGCGCAAAAATGTGCTCCCTTGTGGCCCTCGTGGAGGATGGCTGAAGAGAAAGTATAAGCTAGATTGACAATGTGTGCTGTTCTTAAACTTCCTAGTGCTTTAGTAGGGAATGGCGGAATGGGGGAATGGGGCGGTTTTTAACACTTACTATGGATCCTTCCCCCATTCCCTTCTAAGCAACCAATAAGTAAATTGGTTGAAAGGAAGAACTGAACTCCCACATTTGGATAGCCATAAAACTGTGTGGCCCGCCGGCCCGCCTGCAACCAATGTGGTTCTACCTGAAGGTCCCCTTGGACACTAAAGGTCCTCCAACGTCTCAGCAGAATGGAGCATAGAAGAGGGAACATGTGGTCCACCCCCAAAAAATGTTCACTCCATAGATTTACTTGGATTTTTGTTGGGTCAGCGGTCAGCTTATTGATGTTTGAAAGATCTTGAAAGATCAAGGGCATTGTCCATCATTGTAGATTCCTTCAGTTTCCATCCTTGGCAAAATAGCCTGGTGCGAAGAGTGCTCACTTGTTACCTGACTCGATCGAGTCACCACATTGATCATGGGATGATAGAGGTATTCCAGGTATTCCTATAGAGAAAGCATGAGAAAGCTATGCTGATAAGCTATGCAAGGTGACACAATGTGACACACATACAGTCAGGTGTGATGGTAAACAAATGTAAACAATACCACATGCGCATCCGTCCAGGCCATTGGTCATGGACTGGAACTGAGTTGGGAGGTGCGTCGCAACGCGTCGCAACGAGATCTCGTTGTGTCACTGTTTTTGTGTTTCTTAAAGTGGAGAGCACAATGGAAAACACAACTTCCATGAAGATTTTTGATGCTGATTGGGCACTAATTATTTGGATATTTTGGATCTTCGATCCAAGAACAGTTGTTTTTTTCCCCCATGGTTTGTCTCTTTGTTCTCGGCACTGTAGAGATCTGTACGCTCTTGAAAACGATCATGAAACACCCGAACGCCTTGAAGATTTCATTGTAAATGCCTCATTGGGACACTGCGGCATAGGATATCAGACGGGGTAACTCAACCTTCACATTGGATCATTCACATGTATTCTCCTTTGTTACATCTCCATGGGAATATAGGCAAGAATTGAAATCTAAATCCACATCGGAAGTTGCTGCGATTTGGAATTTTCAAGTACCCCCCTGAATTTTCAGATAGTTGAAATCAGGTCACAGACTTGGGACACATCATGCCCGTATAGGTTGCTATATGTTGCCATCTAAAAGCCAACGAGATGATGGTGTTCAAGCCATTTTTAGGGACACCGAGTTGGGAGACGCACGCTGATTTCTTTACTAAATTTTACTAACAGCAGACTTATTTACTAACTACTACAAACATGTAGTATATCCAGGTGTCATGTGAAAATCCTTCAACGTCTTGCAGGAAATCAAATTTGCCCTCTCGCACTTCTTCGAAATCCAGGATGCCGGGATAGCTTGACAGAAACAGTTGCAGCACATCACTTTTGTAGTAATTGATACTACTATGTATTACTTATATAGAACCTACATAGAACCTGAAGGCAAACTCCTGTAGAGTTTTCAAGCCCTTTTGTGATTCAGCGCCTTTTCCTGATCCAATCTGACAAAGGAAAGCCCCTGGCTCAGGAGGAGGAATGGGTCGATGCTTTACACGTGGGGCAGCTCAAGCACATTTCAGTTACTTCGTTGCTGTTGAATGTGTAGAGGCGGCGGAAAGCTGATGAAATATGATGAACACATATATTTAAAAATAGTGCGGTTTGTGTTTTATGATTCATGTGATTCACGCTTGTTTCAATATATACATATATATATATAACACTATATATGTATATATAATGGGTTTGGGTGATGTGCATCCAACACATGATGAATGTGGCAGCCAGGGAAGATAGCGGAAGATTTGGAAGACACTGCCCACGTTCCGTTTGGATCTTTTTTCTGTTCTAGATTCCCGGTATGAAACGATTGCTCGGAAGAAACTTCCAGATTGCCAATGCTTGAGATGTCTAGCAAGCCGTTGATTCAGAGCGGGTTCACTGGCAAGTCTCTCCCAGATACCCATGGGTTGCATGATTTACTGGCATGATTCTTGCTGTTTCTACATGCGGAAAGCTGGATTTTTGCCAGTCAATAATGTATAGTACTATGTGATATAAACCCATACTGATAGTGTCCCAGTTGTATTATATATATATATCATTAGATGATAAAATATATTATTTCTATGATATTATATGTCATCATGCAATGTATAATGATATATATATACACACACTGTATATCCCAAAAGAATCCAAAAGACACCATATCCCATGACCACTACTGCGTATCCGCCCCCCGAAGGGACTCCTGCCTGGGAAGTCCTTTCACCGCAGGCTCAAAATGCGCAGTCGTTGATGCAAATGCAGTCGGGGCCTTGGATTCCTTGGATTCCTTGGGTTCTTGGATTCCTTGCCTGGGTTTGTTTAAGGTGATTTGGCTTATTTTCCCAATGGAAAATCCACCATTTGGGGAATCTATAGGGAATATGTTCTATTTTTCAGGTTAGGCAAATCCAAGCTTGTTGTTTTATGTTCCATTTTTGTTGGCTGAGTTTTGAATGTTCGAATTCCTTCCCGCTAATATTAAACACCCCCATTGTATGGTCCCAAACAGGTGTAAATGCCCTACTATATAAACCATAGTTTCGGAGGGATGTTTAATACTAGGGGGAAAGGAGTGATTAAGAGGGAAGGTTGCCTTCTGAGAATCAACGCGATCCCCCCCTCTTAGAACCAGATTCTTCCTAGTTCAGCAATTGCTGCTGAAAATTCAGGATTTCTTCCGTTCAATGATTGACATGGAAGACTTGATGAACATGCAAAACGCACTCGTTTTCTGGATTTTGTTCTGGCCGTGTACGCGGTACCGATCAAAGGTGGGCAGACATTTTGACACCATACCCCAGGACTTTGGTTTCGCTCAAACTGTTTCCCTACTAAAAAGATCGGACAATCACCGGAATCAATACAGTACTCACCCACAAGATGTATTAGACTTTAAGGCTTCATTGCACCCCATGGCTACCAAAGTTTTCCCGGAAATGGTTCAAAGGAAACTCGGCAGGAACGGCCCCACATTTCTTTTGAAAAGAAATCAAGGTTTCTTGCAGATTTTCCCCACAAGCTTTGTCAGTCGGGTTTTGTCCAAACATCAGGGATACCTCCAAATCACAAAATTTTCATTGGGGGAACTTGTGTTCTAATTAATCGATTCCTGAAATGTTCAGGCAATCCCGCCCCTTTTAGTCATATCGTGAAACAAATACCCTGTTTCAAACCCAACTTTTTCTGATCATTGTGAGTTAATCTAATGTCAACCCCGGATTCATAAAATCCTGACTATTGATTTTGTGGGTTACCCCGAGAATGGTGATAAATTACCATTAAAGATGGTACCCCACCTTTGATTAATGAATTGGTGGTTTATTGATCCCGCACTATATGGAAAATGGCACATTGATAGATGATCTACCTCTTACAAAAAAAAAAAAAAAACTTTCTTCGAGTGATCCCCACCATGAGTGTAATACAGATTTTGACATTCTTTCTGGCAAACTTTTCTGGCAGGGAAGAGGAGGAGAGGACAACTCTGATGAAATCTAGAGACCTTCGCCTCTTCCTCTCGGCATTCTATCTGACATTTTCTCTCACATATCCTCTGACATTCTTTCTGACATATGTTCTGACATTCTATCTGACATTCTTTCTGGCATTCTTTCTGGCATTCTATCTGACATTCTTTCTGGCATTCTAGCTGGCACTCTTTCTNCATTCTATCTGACATTCTTTCTGGCATTCTTTCTGGCATTCTATCTGGCATTCTTTCTGGCATGTATTCTGACATTCTATCCGGCATTCTATCTGGCATGCTTTCTGGCATGTATTCTGACATTCTATCTGGCATTCTATCTGCTATTCTTTCTGGCACTCTATCTGGCATTCTTTCTGGCACTCTATCTGGCATTCTATCTGGCATTCTATCTGGCATTTTTTCTGGCATGTATTCTACCATTCTTTCTGATATTCTTTCTGGCATTCTTTCTGGCATGTATTCTGACATTCTATCTGGCATTCTATCTGGCATTCTATCTGGCATTCTTTCTGGCTTTCTATCTGGCATTCTATTTGGCATATCTTCTGACATTCTATCTGGCATCTAGTCTGGCATTCTATCTGGCATATCTTTCTGACATTCTTTCTGGCATTCTTTCTGGCATTCTATTTGACATTCTTTCTGGCATTCTATCTGGCATTCTATCTGGCATTCTTTCTGGCATTTTATCTGGCATTCTATCTGGCATGTATTCTAACATTCTTTCTGATATTCTTTCTGGCATTCTATCTGAGATTCTTTCTGACATTCTTTCTGGCATTCTATCTGGCATTCTATCTGGCATTCTATCTGGCATTCTATCTGGCAATCTATCTGGCATTCTTTCTGGCATTCTATCTGGCATTCTTTCTGGCATTCTATCTGGCATCTAGGCATGTATTCTGACATTCTTTCTGGCATTCTTTCTGGCATTCTATCTGGCATTCTTTCTGGCAATCTATCTGGCATTCTATCTGGCATTCTGTCTGGCNGGCATGTATTCTGACATTCTTTCTGGCATTCTTTCTGGCATTCTATCTGGCATTCTTTCTGGCAATCTATCTGGCATTCTATCTGGCATTCTGTCTGGCATTCTTTCTGGCATTCTATCTGGCAATCTATCTGGCATTCTATCTGGCATTCTTTCTGGCATTCTATCTGGCATTCTTTCTGGCATTCTATCTGGCATTCTATCTGGCATTCTATCTGGCATTCTNNNGCATTCTATCTGGCATTCTATCTGGCATTCTATCTGGCATTCTATCTGACATTCTATCTGACATTCTTTCTGGCATTCTATCTGGCATTCTATCTGGCAGTCTATTTGGCATTCCTTCTGACATTCTTGCTGGCATTCTATCTGACATTCTATCTGGCATTCTATCTGGCATTCTATCTGGCGGTTGAGGTCCGGCACTGCCCACTGGGATCTGGAGCTCGCGGTTGA
>BGPT01001291.1:106377-175968 GCA_003297045.1 Symbiodinium sp. clade C Y103
CCCCCCCCCCCCGCGCCGCTCTGATAAAATCTAGTAACCCTCACCTGGCAGGTGGGGAAAAAAACAAGTTTTCCCATGGCAACCGTGAAATTGCATGAAATTTCCAGACGGTATTTCAACTTGTCTTTTTACCCGATATTCCGTTAAATTCCACCATTGTTGTTGGTGAAAATCATGTGAAATTCGTTTTTGTGGTTGGAAAATCCACTGGCTTCGCTCAATGAATTGGAGGGAACATCTGAACGCTCGGAAGTTCATGGTTTTTCACAGTTTTATCCCTATGAAATATGGAGGGTTCTGGTTTCAATCTTCCCTTTGAACCACAACCCATCGTTTCAGTGGTTCAGCCGCTGCAGGTACACCTGCATCTACTTCAAGGTCACACGGAACAGCGCTCCTGTGCCAATGGCTACGTCCCTCGGTTATAGCCCAGAAAATGGGATGGTTGGCACAAGAAAGGGCCCAGAAAATATGGCCAAAAATGGTGATATAGCAGTTGCGTGTCTAGCCTGGTGGTGCACTTGTTTTTTTCACTCGCATTTAGCTTAGCTGAACTCTTCGAGAAGGCGATGGAGAGAGAGAGAGAGAGAGAACAGTCACGTGACAAGACATTGGGGTTTATTCAAACTTGGGGATATGATGGGTATACAACCAATATCAACCAATGATGATTTGGTAATTCAACAGCTTGCAATGGAAAATCAAGATGTTTAATAGGTAGATCATCTATGGATGATAAACGGACCATTGCCCATGGCTATATATTAATTTGCTGAAGGGTACTGAATTTCCGGGACATACCCTCCGGTAATCAATAGCCATGGTGGGAAATCCCTGAAACTACACTGGGGATTTTAATGGAAAAATCATCGAACTAAATTCGTATTTTTGCAGCAAGCAGCCATGCTTGATTGCCAGAGCGTCTTTCTGGAAGGCGGTGAAAGCAGGACCAACACAAACATGTTGCTGACTGTAGCCCTGTCCTGCATTGTCCTCCCAAATAGTCAGAAGATTTGGTATTTCCACTTCATAGCTGTAGCGGTTTGTTTGAAGTTTGAAAATAGGCAATGGGGTAATCCCATATCCACTACATTATCACTTCATCACCATTTTCCCTAGAAAATGGCCCTTTGAGGGGATACCACACCGTATGTGGCGTCCTATTTGTTTGAAGTGCGCCTCCCAATATCTCCCAATGCCCAAAGGATCGGAGCCTCCACAAATGGTGAAATGTGGTGGATCAGACAATTATCTGGTCCAGGGTCCCAACAAGAGAAAATGCCATCGTATGCCATTTAGGATGCTTTCATGAAGTTTACATTCACTTTGGGCATTCATGAAAGATTGTAGAAAGATGTGTCTACTTAGTCTACTTCCACAGATCCAGCAACAGGATGCCATTGGAAAAAAACCAACTACAGAGCGGGTATGTCAAATCAACCCGTGAAGCCCCTTAGGTCTGATTGAGATCCAAAATTTCCTCGTAGTTCACGTCTGTAAAAGGCGCTCTACAGCGCGCTGCACCTCCGGTTTGCATGGCTTTGCCCAAGAATTGGTTTTCCCCAAGCAACATGACAATCAGTGGGATTTTAGGGAGCCTTTTTTCAGACAAACCCATGTTGTGAATTACTAGGATGCTGGTTTAATGCCACATTCGTTTTGATTTGTAAATGACCGTGTGCCCAATCAAGAGCAAGGAGTGCACTGTATACCACCACCGCTCACTGCATTTTCATGGTCACTTTTCCATTTCTTACCTGGGACTTTTGCACGCTGTTGACAAGTATGTATACAACAGTGCGCAGTATGACAACCAAAGGAATCTCTCTCGAATTCTTTCCACATATCTTGATCTGTCGTCGTGGAGCAGATGGAATATCTCACCAATTCAAGCTGTTTTCGATATTTGGGAGTGTCCAAAAGCTAATTAATATGAACTACTCAAGGATGGCACGTGTTTGTTACATTCCCATGTGTTGTGAGCTTCTGCAGGCTACAAGCCCCTAAAATTCGCGAGCGATGAGGAACTGCTATAGTATGGATGTGCAGTATTCTTGGCCAACATGTGTGGCTGCATGTCTTGAGGTGTTTTTACAACTTGCCTACGGAATACTTAGACTGGATTATGTATTGTAAGTGTTTTGTTACCGTGTGAATATTTGTACAGAGGTTCCTGAGCCCCGACTTCCATCCTGAAGCGGAACCGAATTTTGCTGACCAGTTCTCATAGCAGTCCATGCATCAAGCACTGGAATCTCGAATCACGATAGTAAAGGCCAAGGTTGAACAGCGGCCTAGGGCCTCGTAGGATGGCTGTGTGTGTGAAAATGTGGAATTTACTATACATAATTTACCCACCAAGGGAGTTATGAATAGTGTCAGTTACGATCATGGGATTTTGAGGGGTTTGCCACCTAATTTTTCAGGCAAACCCACATCCCAGTGATGGCTAGACGTCATGGGAATGGGCAGTTCAATGAAGGAAACGAATGCCCCAATCAAATCCATGCCAAGTTGCTACTCATTGCATTCAACATCATTCAACACGCCAAACTTCAACAAAAACATTGAACGCATTCCAGCTATTTGCTTGGCGACATGGGGTCGAAAGATGCAGATGGATGTGTTGGACTCTCAGACATCCTGGCAGCGGGTGAGGGGTGTCCAGTGTCATCAAATATAGTGGTTTGGAGGGATACGACTTAGGAGGATTGAAGCTTAACACATTACAGAACACAGATGTCGCCAATCAGCTCGGAAAAGGTGCGCATTGTGCTCAAGTGGTGTGCTTTTAAGTTTCTAAACTAGAAATGTTGGTTTGTTCATTGTCGTGTTTGACTACCAGATGGTATTTGATTGATATCTTTATTCAGGTCCAACTTGTTTGCAGGATCTGATGTTTGCAGGTGTGAGCAGTGTGAATGACCTATTACAAATACAGTCTTACTCTCAACTTTCAACCTGAAATAGAACCAATATCCATCAAGTTGGCCTTCTTAAGGTAATTTCCCGATGTTTGCGATGTTTATTTGTCAGCCGAAAGCCATGTATCATTCACTGTTCCCATGGACCAAGATGATTGCAATGCCATCGGCTGCCCTCAGGCAAATGTCCCATGCACCGCGTTGCGCTTGACACTGAGATGGTAGTGGATCCATGAGTGGATGTCAGTGGTGCCAAATGCGTGGCCAAGACTCAAGACATACCAAGACCTCTGGTGTTTTTGCAATGATAAGAAAGGGAGTGGTGATATCATAGTTATATATTTTTGCAGGGCAATTGTCACTATGGCACCATGGATGATTACATGCTCATAGAACCTCAAAGTACCAGCATGAACGTATAGCATGATGGATCTCCACGGGGTCTAGACCACTTTTATCCACTTCTTTATTTGCACGCTCGACGGTGTGTGTCAAGGCATGCGGGTGTGCGCCCTCGATGCAGGGGATCCACAGACCGTCGGATGGTATTCCTGGTCGGACTGGGGGCCTAGGGACCCCCAAAACCTTTCAACGAAATGAACAAATGGATGAAAATGGTCCATCCATGTCCATCCCATCCATCCCCTGACGAATGTTGGCCTTGCTGTTGGGCTGCGACTGGGCCATTCCTCATTTTTGGAACACGCCCAGATCTTAATTGATCTACAGCCGGGAGAAGGCTGTGAGTTCCTGTGAACCTTGGCAGAGGCCTTCACTCTTTGAGATGGCTGCAATGAGGGCTGAGAGGCGACGCCGGCGTGGTCGTGAGGCTGAGAATGGCGGCCGGGATGCTCAAGGGTCTAATCTCGTGGGATGTTAGGTTGGTCCGAAACAGCTGCATACTCTCTGAGTTCCGGTATATAGATCAATATATAGATTTAAAAAAACATACATGTTTGTGAATTTGTTTGCAAGATGCTCGGATTTGAGATAGCATCTATATCATGAAGAAATGGTGTCGTATTGATCAGGCTGCTGAGCTTGGCTAGTTCCCCACATTTTTCGATCCATGAAATCCCGTGGGGTGGGTGGTTCAATCTCCTCCTTAGCTTGAATCACCAAGTACCCTCTGGTGAACTAACAGTTTGCTATTGAAAATGGCCATAGAAATAGTGGATTTTCCCATGAAAAATGGTGATTTTCCATAGCAAACTGTTAGTTTACCAGAGGGTAGACGCTTCCAAGGTTATTCTGGAGAAGTGCGGGAAGACGCAAGCGGTGCCACGGAGGCGTCTTTCTGCTGGCTGGAATGAGCAGGAAGGACAGTTCCTGGGGATCTTCATTCATCCAATCCTCCTAGTACTATATAAATATGCCCGGGGCCCATTGTGGTGCCCAATAATCAGCAGATCCCATACTGAACCAGAGTAGGGTGGTATTCAATATTAGGGAGAAGCCGCTCTTTCCATCATTTCCAGCAGTGATACAACTATCACTTGCATGCTTTAATTCTTCAATCCTTCGGACACCGTTAGTAAGCATTCTTGTAAGATCTTGTAACCTCACTTACAAATGCATGCAGGAAACACAGTCAGGGGACTTTGCTATTATTATAGCCACATGGAAAGTGTGTCAACCCTTGGATAACTCTCGATAGCCTTGCATCTTTTGCTATACAGATGCGCTAACCTGGTTGGTAGAGCCGCCAGGCTCTGCAAAAGCTGGAGCTGCTTCAAAAGGAACGCCACTGGGACAGCAGATTTAGAATATCCAAGGGTCAATCTCAGCAGGAAACCATGGATTTTACCATCAAATATAGAGGTTTCCGGTTAAAATTTCCCCTTAAACCAATCCATTGACAATCATACCATTGACAATCATTGATATGAGTTGTTTGTCTGTTTACATCTTGATGACTTGGGTGCCACTCCTGTCACGTTGGGCTTACAAATTATTCAGTGGTATTTCGTTGCGAACTTTGTCTTGGCCAACACTTTCCAAGTATGGGAGGAGCGTATTCCCATCAGTGTCATCCCCATGAGTGGCATGATGATTCCAGTTTGCCATGTCGAAAAGTGGCCATTACATTTTGACAAGCATGTCTTCTGGGCCGGGCCAAAACATCCAGATATGTGTTTCATGGTTTCCTGTGTTTGCTAATGTGCATCCATATTGGCTTAGCAGAAAGCCGACAGGAAATCCTGGTATGTGATTGAAAAACACAAGCACAAACACGCACACACACACACAAAAAAAAAGAATAGTAAAGTTTCCTCGAATCTCCATGAGGTGTTAATCCAAGGAAGAGAGAGAGAGAGAGAATCATCTAATGGACCAACACGAACCCAAGGCCAGCGTTTGAAGCAAGACTTGCATCAGCAGCGACGCTTGCGTGCGGCCATGTTGGTGCCGGGGCCCAGCTTGCCTTGAGTTGCGTTGTTGGTTGTTGGTTTCATACTCGTATGAGTGTGTCTGAAATTTGTGCATTCCCCAAATAGCCATCTTAACAGGGAAAGTAGCTGATACAGCAATGGAATTTGAGATACCATTTTTTCGGAGGATCCCATATGCCTTTGATTTTGCAATATGTTTTGCAAATGAGGGTTTGAATGATTTAGATATGTTTGATTTGGGGTTGCTGGTTTTATCAGCATGGAAAAAACAATACTTGAAACCCTGTGTTTGGGCACCAATCCCCGGCGCTTCTGGTTAATTTTATGTTATGTTTTACCTTCAGGCCTTCAGGCAATTCATGTATTTTTGTGTGATTTTGAGCTATGTTTTGGGTGGGGTTGATACCGCCAACCAAAGGTGTTCTGCCATGTAAGTCGGACCTTGGTGGTTGTTTGGTTCATGGGTTGATATGGGCTATTATGGGTTCATGTTTGGCCACCAAATGAGGAATCGCTCTTTCTTGGGTGACTTGAGGGTGCTAAGGCAGTGTCACACATCATGAAAAATTCAGTACAAGTCAGTTGGTTTCTGATTGTGACATGCTTCGACTGTTGCATGATGCCATGCTTCCATGTTGTTCTAAAGAATTTCTGAAGATCCGCGCCGCATCCTGAGATCCCCACACATATCCGCATCATATTCCTGGTAAACTCTAGAGTGAAGGGTAGAATGCCACGAGCTCAGCTACAAGGTTGCGACCCTCAGCTAGCTTTGTTGTTTGATAATAACCCCTAGTAACTGGTTCGATCTATCTACTGCACCATAAAATCATGATAAATTTATAGAATTTTGTATAAATCTATCATAAATCCGTGAAGATAGCCACCTATTTTTCTGTCGCACATTTGGACGGCTCGAAAACGACGTCCCTTTGTGCCTCTTTGCATGCTCGGAGCCTGAGTCCAGATGCAGAGATATGCAAATGTTCATGTTGATCATAGAAACCAATGCAACTAATTGCAACTGTAGATAGCATATATTTACATAGTACCAATCAATTAAGTATTCCAGCAAATGTTGGTGAATGTGGTTAATCATGTGGCAACATTCTATGTATGTTGGTGAATATGCTCAACAATGTGCCAAGGCTTTTGCATCGACCTTTGTTGATTTCCATTATTTTGATGGAGTTTTAAGTTGGGTCCGATTCACTGGTGGGTTTGCACATTATTTGCTGTTCTCGACCGATTTGGTACATTTGACATCATTTGGCCATTCTTCCTGTGCTACCACAGGCCATTTTTCTTCTACACAGATGTGAAGTACCATAGATCAAATGCCCAAACATGAGAATCAAGTTTGCCAATAATCACAACCACAAATCCAGGATGGATTTGCCAATGGTTGGGATGTGATGGTTGTGTGAAATCAAGTTTGCGCACCATAGTGCAAATGCCCAAACTAATGCCTCCAACAGGGATCCAAATGTTTGTGCTCAAAACTCGCTGGCAGTTTGATTTTCAGGTTCTTATCCAGCACTTGGACACCATGCCTGGGTCTTAGCCAGCAACGTCCTTCAGTGAAAGACCAAGAAGGGTGGAAGACCGGAGTTGGGGCCCCAGCATGTAGCGTAAAAAGCCTCAAGTTTCCCGTAAAAAAAATCAGGTTTCAATCATTTTCAAGTCACTTACATCCATTAGCCATCCATTGGCCACATATATTTCACATATTACATTTCACAATATTTCACATATATTTCACATAGTGGGTCCTTGTGGCATCGTGTCGTTGTTGGCTGCCACTCCCAGCCTTTCCTGCCGCTGCAGGACCGCTGGAGCCACAGAGCCTCCGTATCGTGTGCTGGACGCCGCACACCTGGCGGCGAGCCCCTTGCTGGAGAGTGTGCCTTGGATTTCTTCGAGCCGAACACCAAACCGGTGAATATTTGTTGGATCCCCCCATGTTGCCCATGACTTTCGTTTTAAGATTGGAAAGTATCTAGCAGTGTGGTAATATTATCGATTGAATCTGATTTATTTGTTATACTTGGACACATTATGGGAATATGTCATGGGATAGCAATTTAAGAATGGGGGATAACAATTGGAATGTTACATAGCCAACGGTATGCGTCTTGCAAAGTCATGCCCGGGGGCCTAAATCCTCCAAGGTATTCTTGTTGAATGGGGAAACTCGTGATTTCGGGTACGCCCATTTAAGGGAAAAAGCGCCATGGGTTTGATTGGGTTCGTCTTGGTTGGGCCAGATTTGGGGGTTTCCCCAGAATACGCTGAATTTGCCACTTCAATGAGGAAAATTCATATATATATATATATGTAATATATATATATATATTTTGTTTATGTGTGTGTGTGTGTGTGTCATGTAATTCTTACTTCTTGGGACCTGACTTGCTGAGAGACACATATGGTGGGACCGGGGGTATGCCCATAACTTTCCATGTATCCTTTCCCCCCAATACAAATTATCGGCAAGTATTTGATTTGTTCACTCCGGAGGCCCCAAATAATCTATTTATCTAATCTAATCATAGGTGGGATCAGGAACTTTCAGCATTATCCAGATAGTTTGGTGTAAAAACCATCTAAAACCCAGGTGTTCACCAAGGCTTTTGTCCATAAGAAAAGGTAGCCGTGTGGGCCAAGCAGTTGCGCAACGTGAATCTGAATCCATGGACTGGACGCTCCATAGAGCAGCAGTGCTATCTTGTTTGATTTTCACCTTCGATTTTCACCTTAGCAGGGAATGAGGGAATGACCTATAATATCCTATAATAACATATAATGACATATAATAACCATTAATAATCATCCCAGCAACCCCCATTCCCTACGTTCAGCACCAGTAAGATGATCATTTTAAATGTTCAGCCTACCCTCCGGTAATCAAACATGCCAAATTGAAAATCCCTGAACCAAATGGAGGCTTATTGCTGGGACAATTAACTTACAAAATGGAGGATTTTCTAGCACGCCATGTTTGACTACCAGAGGGTACATTCCTTTTCTATCCCAATTATAAATTATCCCAATGATCCCTATAAATCTCTTTACATCCCTAGAAATCCCTATAAATCCATATAAATCCCTATAAATTCACTATAAATCCACTATTAATGGATGATTGCCCTATTAATGTCAACAGCCCCAGGCTGATGTTTATTGGGGCACCGTGTAGCACCGGGTCAGGTCAACTGGCTGCTGGATGCTGTGCACAACCAGTCGCTCTGCATATTATGGATCCTATCATCTAGGTAAAGGGGCAAGGATTTGTGTCACGCACACGCACGCACACACACACACACACACGCGTATGTGTGTATATTGGTGTATGTATATATATATATATATGTATATATACATAATATAATAGATGTACACATTTATATATTATATACATGTGTGTGTCTCTGAGAGAAAATCGGTGCGCTATGGTGCAGTTTTTGCGGCCGGAAGTTGCGTGAAAAATGGGGAAGAGAGAGAGAGAGAGAGAAACAGGCATGTCGTTGGTTTTTGTTCAAGAGAAGAATTGGCAGGGTAATCTTGAAGCCCTTGGCTTGTAGATATGGAGAAGGGTAGCAGTTGAAAACCATTGGCTCATCTTCGAAGAATTGTAGGCCCCGGATGGCACAATTAACACATATTAACACGCTGACCTCCCTATATCCCCAAGTTTGCAAACCAAGTGCAGTACTGACTGACTGGCATTCTCAACCCACTTGCCTTTGGTAAGGTAGGTCCCTCAATTTAGCTGATCCCATCTAGAACTCAGTTGTATCCATACAGGTATTGTATCTCTATACAAGATATCACTATATATCACAGGTTCCATGTCAGTATTATCATATACTGTATATCAATACTATATAGTTTTGTTTGAAGTTAGGGTACCCCATCCCACCCACTGCAGTTTATCATCATTGTCATTGTTGTTTGATGGCCATACATGCAGGGCGGCATAATTAAATTGTCCGACAAACCAATTGTATCCCATAGTATCCTTAATTCCCACGGATGATTTTCCTAACCCAGAAACTGATTACATTTATAAATGCATCTATATTTTTTACATATATATATATATACACATACACATATACGCATATACACATATACACATATACACATATACACATATACACATATACACATATACACATATACACATATACACATATACACATATACACATATACATCTATCTATTTGTCTATCTCTCTATCTCTCTGTCTATCTATCTATCTATCTATCTATCTATCTATCTATCTATCTATCTATCTATCTATCTATCTAATCTATCTATCTATCTATCTATCTATCTATCTATCNTGCGCGAAAAGGTAGGAAAGTCGCGAAACACTGTGTTTTTCCAATGTTTTGTGGCTCCGGAGGGTCGAGAAGTAGGCTCGCTAAAGCGGCGGGTGCGGACACATCTCGGCAGATGAGAGATGCACAATTGCACGCCGTTGTGGCGCGAAGCACATTTGGAAGTAAAAAGTGATAAAAACTGACGGTCTCGGACCACTTTTGGAAGTTGAGATGTGGAAAAAGTGCACGGCGTTGTGGCGCGCAGCACGTTTGGAAGTAAAAAGTGTTAAAAACTGTCACCTTCGGAGCACTTTTGGAAGTTGAGCTGTGGAAAAAGTGCACGGCGTTGTGGCGCGAAGCACATTTGGNTCGGAGCACTTTTGGAAGTTGAGCTGTGGAAAAAGTGCACGGCGTTGTGGCGCGAAGCACATTTGGAAGTAAAAAGTGTTAAAAACTGTCGGTCTCGGACAATTTGTGGAAGATGAGATGTGGAAAAAGTGCACGGCGCTGTGGCGCGAAGCACATTTGGAAGTAAAAAGTGTTAAAAACTGTCAGCTTCGGAGCACTTTTGCAAGTTGAGATGTGGAAAAAGTGAACGGCGCGAAGCACATGTGGAAGTACAAAGTGTTAAAAACTGACGGGTTCGGAGCATTGTTGGAAGTCGAGATGTCGAAAAAGTGCACGGCGCTGTGGCGCGAAGCACACTTGGAAGTGAAAATCGTAAAAAACTGAGGGGTTCGGACCACTTTTTGACGATTCGATGATGATTGGATGTCGAAAAAGTGCACGCCGTTGTGGCGCCAAGCACATTTGGAAGTCAAAAGTCAAAAGCGTCAAAAAAATGAGGGTTTTAAGCAAATTTTGAGATGTCAGTTAACTAACTGAACTAACAACTTAACCACTTAACAATTGAACAACTTAACAACCGAACAACTTAGCAACTTAACCACTTAACAACTTAACAACTTAGCTGGTTAGTTTGTCAGTTTGTTAGTCAGTGAGTCAGTCAGTTAGTCAGTCAATTAGTCAGTTACTCAGTTAGTCAGTTAGTCAGTTAGTTAGTTTGTTAGTGAGCTTGTTAGTTAGTTAGTTAGCTAGTCAGTTACTCAGTTAGTCAGTTCGTCAGTTAGTTAGTTAGCTAGTTAGCTAGTTAGTTAGTTAGTTAGTCATAGTGATAGTGATAGTGATAGTGATAGTCATAGTCATAGTCATAGTCATAGTCATAGTCATAGTCATAGTCATAGTCATAGTCATAGTCATAGTTAGTTAGTTAGTTAGTTAGTTAGTTAGTCAGTGAGTCAGTCAGTCAGTGAGTCAGTTAGTCAGTTAGTCAGTTAGTCAGTTAGTCAGCTAGTCATTTAGTCAGTTAGTCAGATAGTCAGCTTGTCAGTTAGTCAGTTAGTCATTTAGTCAGTTAGTCAGTTAGTCAGTTAGTCAGTTAGTCAGTTAGTCAGTTAGTCAGTCAGTCAGTCAGTCAGTCAGTCAGTCAGTCAGTTTGTCAGTTTGTCAGTTAGTTAGGCAGGCAGATAGATAGACAGATAGATAGGCCGACGCTCCAACCACCTTTTGATNGTCAGTTTGTCAGTTTGTCAGTTAGTTAGGCAGGCAGATAGATAGACAGATAGATAGGCCGACGCTCCAACCACCTTTTGATCCATCAGTGGATCTGCTTTGCCATCCGTGACTCACAACAACGAACCTCTCCTATAGGTTTCCTATTCTGAAACTTCCGCCACCGCCTTGTGCGGTACTACTGGTAACAAGCCTTTTCCCCACTTCATGACACTTGGCAGAGGATTATCCTTCCCGGACCTTCTCTAATCGCCAGGCATTCGGCTTTCAGCAATGTCCTGGAGCAGCTTCAGCAGCTTCAGGTGGGCTATCCGTGTCCTCGGCTCCATGGCTGGCTAAATCCCCAAACCAAATCGGGAAAACAGGGGAAAATACGGGAAACTCATGCATGTTTGATGGCATGCGAGGGTATCCTAGGTTTTTGTTTGTGTCATAGATGTTTGAATGACCTTTTGTCCTGTCATCGCGTCGAGTCAGGTCATGTTGCATGAATACTTCGATTATGTGTCAGGTGGGTAAACTTGAGAGCCACAGGGCCCCTTGATGCTTCTTGCTTACTGAAAAATAGGAAAGACATCTCTGGCACCCATCTCTGGCCCAATCCGAGAATGATCAACTGCATCATGCTCCTTCATTTGGCATGTTCAGAATTTCTGTCTCGGATGGTGATAAAGGTACCCCTCTTGTGGGGATCTAATACGATCTAATCATGTGTTCAACACGGCTGCCATCCAGCAGTTTTTTCAATGCATTGATTCAGAGGAACATAAAAAACATACAGTATCTACATGTGCGTAGCAGTCATTTAGTCAGTGGAAAACATTCCCTGCAATGAAACTTGGCATGTGCCTATGTATATACAAGATATGCACACATTTCGTCGCATGTATATGAGCAGATTTGTATATTTATATCTATATATATATATATACATACATATACACATATATGCACACATACATGTATATATTTAATATTATTTAACATTATATAACTACATATCAATAGACATGCACACACATATATCTATATATATACATAATACAGACACAAATTGCATATTTAATAATAACAATAGTAATAAGAAATTAGTACATACTGGTATGTATATATCGATATATATAGTTGTGTGTGTGTGTGAGTGTGTGTGTGTGTGCGCGCATGATGTATTGAGGTTGCAAGTGCAGCGAGTAGCCGCCCCCGCGAGGCCTTCAAGGAGGTCACCGATGCGACCTTGAAATCCATGAAGGAAGAGATGGCAGGACGGGTCACCATGGCGGATTGAGCGGTGAACTCAACCAACAAACACAACCATGGATCCCCTGCAGCCAATTTGCTGGGCTACATCACTTTATTGTGCCCAGTGGCTACCTCGGCCGGTTCCATCCATGGAACGAGAGTATAGATTTCAAAATATGGATCCCCAATCGGAAATCCGTTGCCAACTTCATTTCTTAGTTTCCGTGTTTATCTTCAGGCAGACTACGTGCCATATGGACCTCACAAACCCAGATGCTTGTAGTTGCAAAAACTAGCCACATCATACTTGCAGTAGTTAACGTTGCAAAGGACAATGGATGGTTGTTGGCCTTTTTTTTTCCGGGTTGTCTCCTTTGTCTAGGTTCGGGAGGACTTGAAAACAAAAACACACACACACACATATATATATATATACATATTTCGTGTGTGATTAGTCATATGATTGTGTTTGTTCACATGTGTGTATGTATGAATATGTAACATCCAATCCTAGAGATGGTGGTAGAAAAGCATGTTTTCATATTTTTGTTCTGCATCTTTTTGCGGGTTAAACCCACGCCCCTTGGGTCGCAGCTGCACGAGGAATTGCCTCACAGGCGCCCACTCAGGGCGTTGCAAATGAAATTGCCGCCTGCTACACCAAAGATGTGGTGGAACGGGCTCGGGAGGCGGGTGGAGTCGCCAAGGCTTTCCATCTTTTCAGTGGGAGAGGCCAAACCATCCAAGTTTTTGGTGGTTGTCAGTGAGAAAAGCACATTTCATGATTTTTGGGGTACTTCAAATGTCAGAAACAGGCATGCTTTGGAGATGTGTTTGTTGCTACTTGGGGCTATGCATTTTTCATGGGTTCCATCATTCCATCCCTGCTTGGGCAGCGATGTTGGACATTCTTGGACCATCCCCAACTGGGAACCGCCTACCATGACCTTGGACAACGGATCATTTTGACGTGGATCAAAATCTTTGGCCCCCAAGATGAATCAATTGGTCAAATTACTCATCCCTTGCCTTCAATGTTCTAGATGCATTCAGATATCACCCCGTTTGAAACCGTGCTTTGGTGTCGGGATCCATTCATTCATGGGGTCATGTTAGGCTCATATTTTGGGTGAAGCTGAAGCCAGGCCTCCAAGTCCTCTGTGAAGCCAGGCGTTTCAGCTGTGGCGGTGTTTAAATGGGAGATACCAACAGCATGGACAGTTTCAGGAGGAACATGATGATACATCAGCATTTCTTTGGGGAGAATTGCAGACATACATAGACGTAAGGAGGACTGTCATATTCCACTCCACTATAGAGTAACATGTTTTTCATCTTGCCATATCCAAAGTTGTGTTCTCTTGGATCTAGACGGTTGAACATGATTTCACCGGAAGGTCCAGAACGGCCTTGATATGATTCTGGCTGCACCATTTGTGATTCAAGCATACATGTTGTTTGGTCAGCGCTTCACAGAGGGCGGTGACGGATGCATTGATGTACGACCATGTTGGAGCTCCATGATGAACAGCATGGGGCGATAAGAGCCCGCAATTGGTCCCACAGTTATCATGCATGCTGCATGCTTGCAGATTTGCACGTTGGAGAACAACACACCGTGTAGACGTAAAAACATGGTTGATGATGGTTGATGTAAGATGTATGTTCATGTTGTTGTCACTTTGCCACTGATATAGCTACTATCAGATACGGAATCCGGTTCGCCGCAGCAGAGGTTTTAGTTCCTCAAATGTGTGGACAAAGCTGTTCCCAGCCACATCTGACCATTCTTAGCCCAGAAGATTGCAGAAACATGCTTTTTACATTGTAGTCTCCTTCAAAAGCCCTTGTAATGTAAAACTCTGACTCTCCAAGATTTAAGCACACAAATAAACAGTATACCCATATATCCTAGACCTTCAAAAACATGTTGAAACAGTTTCAAAGGATCGCCTTTGAGATCCACAGATCTGCGCGCGACTTGGACCATTCGCCATGTCGGAGCTGGATGACTTGCTGAAGGGCCTGAACCCGGAGGCCCTCGCCGCCGGGCCCAGCGAAGATCCGCTGGTGACGCACATCGTCAAGTGACGTGGCGGAGATTTTGGATGGGACCTTTGGATAATTTTGGGATCTAAATAGCGGGATTGTCTAACCATCTAACCTGATCTTGGAACAATAAAGTCAAGCAGAAACCCTGGTGGGGCATTTGAGTTTCATGAGCCCAAGGCCAAATTGATGGGAACTTCAAGTGATTAGGAGTCAGCAAGGTTGATGGAGGGTCCAGACTTGAAAGACCGTGTGGTAAGCCTGGCGACTGAGATGAGGTTTCCTCTGAGGTGGGCTATCATTTCATAAATTAGTTGAAGATCCTCATTTACAATATCGCCATTAATGAATGATGTCCCATGAATACTGATTATTTAGCCCTGAAAAGCATATTCTTTGAGAAATTCCCCCCATCAACACAGGTGATATTCCACACAAAAACTGGCCCGCTTTCCCATGTCATGCTTTTTTTCCACACCACCTATTCCCACCTCAGCCATGGGTGATTTCTTCAATTTCTTCCAGGCATTTCGTGGCAGCCCAGCCCAGGCAACAGGAAGCCGCAAAGCAACGGACGGAGGCCTCCCATGCACGCTGGGCGCAATGCACAGACCACAAGAGTTGGCTGGCGGAAAAGACCTGGCGTAAGCAGGTGAGTCTCTTGGTTTTCCATGTGTTGGGGGATGGTTGCGGATGGGGATGGGGGGGGTGTTGGGGTTCTTCATGTTGGTTGAAGGTGATATGATGTGATATGTGTATATATATATATATACATGATGTAATATCATATCATATCAGATCATACCATATAACACAACATAATATACTATGATATGATATAATACAATACAAAAAACAAGGTACATTATACTATATTATGGCCTAATATAATACATGTTGACAATTTGTGTATATTATTGACATACAAAGTTCGATAGAGGTGTATGTAAAGCTGAGCGGATCCAGAGGTTTGTTATTGTGCCTAGATTTGGATTGTGGTGGCAACCTTAATGTCAGGAACCGACTGGATTTGTTGCGCATATGTCCAGAAGATTCCAGAAGTGCATCTTTCACGTTTTTTGAGGTTATTTGCAATGTAGCGATATGTAGCCGTAGCCGTTGCGGATCCATCACGGAGTGTAAGGAAAGAAGAAGGAGGAGGAAATCCAGCGAAAGGCGAAGGAAGCCGCCATTGCAGAAGAACAGCGCAAGCAGGAGGAGGAACGGCAACGATGCTTGGCCCGCGAAAGGGCCAGTAGGTCGATCCTGTGCATGGCTCGTACTGAGGTTTGGGATATAAGTGCTGTTGTGTGTAACGAAAGACGACTCCTCTTAGGACGGGCACAGATGCCGCAGTTGACGCCAGCAGAAGAAGCAGCTGTGCCCTGGTGATGTCTAAGACCCTGGCACACATAGGTGCCGGTCATTATTAGGAGTAATGAAACCATCCATTTTTTGTGGGTGCCTCATGCTTCTCATCGGGTCACAAAGTATGAGAGGCTAAACTCTGCAAGGATATCAAAGAGTTGAGCATGGTAAATGAGAAGCCACCAAACATGGAGACATCGGATGGGGAGTTGAAGTAAGGGCATGAGGATCTATAATATTGTAAAAATATTATAAATACAACCCCAAATAGCATTCTACAACTGAATTATATTGAATTATGGCATTTTTGCCCTGCAGAAATTGCATGATCGTCCCCAATTGTCTTCTTTTGTTGTATTGCTATATAGGTTGGGACTGCCAACATGTGCGGTGGTTGACTAGAGGGCTGATAAAGGTTTATGATGCTTGTTGATGGTGAAAAACGACTGAAAAGTGGTTACTGCATGTTGTTGCACCGAAAGGATCCATAAACTATACTCTCCAGGCCCTCCTGCAGTCTAACACAGCTCATTATATTATACAATCATGTATCTACAAAAAAAAAAAAATATATATATATATATACATATACATCTATGTTTAATTACATATATGTGTGTGATCTACCTATAAACAATTGTGATTCTCCACATGGGATTACCGGAGGGTATTTACTAACTTCGCCGATCCCACCAACCCTTCTCATACCAAGGCCCAGGCAAAAGCCGCGCATGAAGCTTGGCGGAGCGGGTCATCGGGGATGTTCAGCTTGAACCTTCCAGGTCAAAGGACTTATAGCTGGACACCTGAAACATCCTAAGACAATTTCCTAAGACAATGCTAAGGAATTTAAGAAATAATGACATTACATGCCCCAAACATCAATGAAATTTTTGGAGCTTTCTACCATTTTCTACCCACAGCTTTTCGAAGCCATCTCCACATCCCTAGGATGCAGCGCAACGAGAGGCAAAGGGACGATGGTTGGAAAATGTGTGGCAGCCGATGTTCCAACAGCGGCAGGTTCAGGTTCGAGCCTCCAGGCCATTCGAAGTGGGGAGCCATCAGGATCCATTGATGAATCGAGGTCACCAAAGTTTTGAATTTTGGGGATATGTGTGTAAAATATTGTAATATATTGTAATAGATTTTAATAGATGTTAATCTTATAAGGGATGAAGGGGGTCATTTCCATGGTCCGATTCATAGATGTGGTTTTTGAAGGAGGCCAAGAAGTTTTATTTCTTTCAGTTTATTGGACTGAAGGCTTATGCATACTGGTGTGCAAGAGAATCAGCAGAAAACGTCAAAAAAAAACATGAGACACAAGCAAACATCATGAGAGCCAGAATCTACCTTTTTGATCCTTTTAGCAATCTCATTTGGTCCTAGTAATGATAAATGCCTTAGTTTCAAATTTTCCTATGGACGTTGGGGGTTTTCCAGCCAACAGGCTAGAGGCTGAGGAGCGGCTAAGACAAGAGAAGGCCCTTGGGCCCCGTGGGACTGTGATAAACTCCTGGATGGAATGGGGTATCCTATTATTCTCAGACAAAGATGACAGACAATGGAAATTGGCATTTGTATGTTTGGAAACCCGGCCGGTCAATTGCGGGTGCCCAAGCTACAGGCGAGGTCATTTTGCCGGGATCCATGAGAAAGAACTCTTGCGATCCATTTTGTGGCACACGGTACAGCATGGTACACCGCATTTTACTGGACTGTTGCAAATACCATCAAATACTTCCACTTAGATCCTCAACTGGCCCCTGAATCACCTCCAACCAGCTCGCTTAGGAAGCCGTGCTCCAGAGGCAGCGTTACGAGCAAGATGGGATGGCCTCTCGGTGGGAAAAAGGTAGGGAATTCCATCAGAGTAAAGCCCCCTATGGACACCCAGATTATATCAGATTCAAGACAAAACCATGATTTCTGTGTTTTTTTTGGTGAGGGGACGTGTTCAGCCTTGTTTTTCGGAAAGGCTGTTGCCAATTTGAGCAACTTAAAAGCAGCTACGAAAAAGCATTACTGTAATTTTCAATTGTTGGGCCATGTGGGTTATTTTGATTAACCTTGCCGTGACAGGATTAAGAATCAGTCCCAGTGCACTCAGCTACCAAGAAGTAATTAGCAAATTATATCTCAATATATGGTCTTTGGGTTATCATTCAGTTTGTTTCTGATTTTAGCTAACTTAATGCAATTTATACTGTGTACCACCATTCGTTTTCCATAGGATAGGATAGCACAGAATAGGCAAGGACAGATCGATCGATAGATAGCTAGATAGATAGATAAATAGATAGATAGATAGATAGATCAAACCAATGTTGAATTGTCAGTATCTGACATTATATAGGCCATTTTGTGTTTCTTAGATGTCCTTCTTGGTTTGTTAAACCCAAGGTTTATTTTCGATGGAATATGTTTGATTTTGTTTGTCATATGTTGCTTTGATGAATACATAACATATGATCCACACATGTTCGATCAATACCAGGAGTTGTTCCCCGTGGTATACATATACATATACATATACATATACATATACATATATATGTACATATATATTTACATGCATGCATGCATGCATACATACATACACACATACATATACATATACACCTAATTATACATATACGTATGGATATATATATATATACATGAATTATTCAAATAAATACACAAATGATTGGATACGTACATACATGAACGAATAAATACATGAATGAACGAATAAATACATGAATGAATTTCATGAATGAATGGTGAATATACATATGCATCATCAGTAAACTAAGTACACCTTAGTCTCCAGGCCTGGGAGGACGCCTACGAACAGCATCGCCTCAGCTTTCTTCGCTCCGAATGCCAGCGCCTCAAGGAGCGGCAGGAGACGCCGCGCGTGCAAAACGCCACGGAGCGGAAGATCGAAATCGTGATGGACGCTGGGAAGATGGGAAGATCATGGGAAGATATAGTGATGTGGGGGGATGTACATAGTTTTCATGGGATTTGAGATTAGTGAACTTGATTAAATTTGATTTTAAGATGATGATTTAAACCCATCTAAGATGATGATTTGACCATCTAAGATGAGGATGTAGTTGGGAAACTCGTGGTTTGATCTCAATTAATCATCTAAGATGAGGAAAACATGGGGAAAGCATGATATAACCAATGATGATAGTGATTGGTGGGAAGATCCAGTTTTTTTTCTTTTATCCTACTTGGGATGGTGATCCCAAGTGACATTCGTATTTTTTTACTTGGGGTGAAAGCACCAAGCAGTAGTTTACATTGGTAGCAGGTAAGGTGAATGGTGAAGAGAAGACTCCCCCAACTAGCAGTTTCACCCTGCCAATATGATCAAAAACGCGGGGTTTAAATGGTTTTAAGGCAATCATTTCCTCTAACAACTGGTGATTCTCAGGGTCGAACTGATGGTGCCACCCCCCAACTGACTTATTGACATAGTAGTTGAATGCTGCATTAAAGGATTTTTTTTGGGCGCGGCTGGCTAAACGAACACTTCTTGAGGAGTTTAACCAACCAACAACGAACAATGGAGACGGATGGGCGGGCTGTTGATGGAGCCATTGGCAGACCATGGTATTACTCACCCAATAGTTTTAGTTGATCAGATTGTTTAACACTGCTCACCTAGACCCTGAAAACGATCCATTGATTGGATATTGGGCAATTAGGACGTACCCAAGCGAATTTGGGTGACGGAACTATATTCATAGACAATTGCATAGCCCAGAGGTCGGAAATGACGATCCATCGGTAGAGAAACTGGAATTCCCATGTTCTCAGGGATTCGCAATGTGATCTGGAGTAGAAAATAACATTTTGCTGACATCACATCCACACTATTGTATTCCTTGACCCTCGAAGGTCCTAGCTAGAAAGATGTCTACAATTTTTCGCTTGAAACAAAAGAAAAGGTTTGCATGTTGACCTTTCTTTTTGTTGGGTGCTGAAGTGAAGAGGTCGATATAGCCACGCATAGCCTGCACTCTTTCCAGTTTTGTCTCAGGAAATGCGAGGGCTGGAGATCCGCTGGAAGCAGAACTTAGAGAAGCGTCGCAGAGAGGAGGAAGAAGTCACTGGTCAGAGGAAAGGGGCTGTTGCGGAGGTAAATTCCATCGATTTCATGAGATGGTTATGGATCAATACCTATTATAATTTCCATTTGGGGGGGATGAACATTTTGATGTGAAGACAAAGGAACTGAGGTACAAGCTATAGTCAGATGTGTATGGTGTGAAGGGCGAAAAAAGGTGAAGACTGCTGTGTCAATTGTTGGAGGTTAAACATGCCAAATCTTGGCTGGTTTGATGTGGTTTCTTGGCAGACAACTCTCCAGCGGAGTCAAACTCCGCCGAACTCCAAAACCCTGCTTGTTTCAATGAAGTATGCTTTATATTGTTTGGCATTGATTGAGCAACATACATATGTATATATCAATATCTATATTTGTATAGATGCCAACATAACATATATATATATATATACATAATGATGTCCATATGAATATTCCCATGTATGTATATATATATATATATATTCCTGTTCAAAGTATGCATATATTCCAATCCCAGATAATCCCAGAGAATTGAACGGAACATCGGGATACAGGTAACAAAAAAAACCAGGCTTTCCGGTCAAGATTTTCCCAAGTCATCAACCATGAGACGCTGAGGAGAGGCTTGCCTTGCTTGAAGAGCGGAAGGAGAACAGGGGATTAGCTGGATGGACCAAAAAAAGCCCCACAGGGACAGGGAATCTCATGTTATGTTCTCATAATTAGTAAAAATCGATGGGATGTAAGGAATTTCATGCCGAAAGTGTAGTAAAATCAAGTTCTTGGCATCCCATGCTCATGGTTCCAGGAGAGTTTTCAGTGGAAAGGTATGATGGTGTTTACTGCTGGAGCCTTTCAAAGATTCGACATGGGAGCCAAAAACATAATTGGCACATGACCAAGAATCCACTTGGAAAATTGTTTTGAACCTTTTTAGCATGCTGATTTTTGCCAGCACACTTTTGCCCCATTTGCGTTATATACCTGCATATTTCCGGTGGTGTAGTGTACGAGCAATAATCACATGTTGTTTGAGGACCCTCGGTCATCCGCATGGGTTTGCAAGACATGACTTACCTTACAATTGGCACCTTGGGTGTGGGTACAGTAGAATATGTTGGAATCATCCTTTGCTTAAGTGGATTTGTGGCCAGGAGCGCGACTATCGGGAGTGGCGTGCAATGGTCCAAGACGAACGGTTGCGGAGACAGCGCCTGATAGACCGCGAGGATCAACGAGACAAGGAAGTCTTGGTAGCTTGGATGAATTTGCAATGCCAGCAGCAGCTTTTATTGTGGCAAAGAGGAACAGAAATCATGGGTGGTACATAGACAACCCTAGTTGGATTTTGGAGATTCATCATTGGGTTTGGAATGCCAGCGGCAGTGTTTAGTTGATTTGATGGCACATAGCTCTCCCCATTTAGGAGCTTTGTCATTGGGTTTGCCGCATGGCCGCGTTTTGTATCAGACACCAGAGTCACCAGGTGGGATGATGGAGTCACCGTCACAAGACAGGGATTGGTATGTTGGAATCTTGTTTGGAAGCCCTTGTTTGGTACAGGATGGTGCACCCCCACTTTAAGTTGGTTTATAACTCCATTAGCTACAGTTATATCTACCATAAACCTTAGTTAACAGACTTATACGTCAACTTAGCTAACTATGGGGCCCTTCTTCGGTAGAGATCAGCAAGTGTCACATTCACATTCCCTTGCTGCATTGGGTTAACCACGGTCAACCTCTCAGGAATGGAAATCCTTAGAGCTCCTGGGGCGTCGCTTGGCAGATGATTTGGTGATGGTGATTGGTGTGCAGGATGCTATTTTAATCTGTTTTTATAATACTTTATATGCATATATATATATATGTTCATAAACATGTTTGTACCCCATCGTATATCGTGTCATTTAAATCAAGTTGTATCAAATTAAACAAAAAAAACATAGGACACCTAGACCTAGTATAGTGAAAATGAACCGCAGACCATATAATTCATTGTTTTACATAGATGCATTTGTGTATATATATATATATATGTGTATAGTCCATTCAATATTGTTTACAGTGTTTTACAATAGTGGCTCTTGGCTCAATTGTAATTGAAGCAAGAGTTCTTTGCAGTGTTTTATAGAGGTTTACGTTTCATAGAAGCTATGCACGTTTCATAGAAGCTATGCACGTTTCATAGAAGCTATGCACGTTTCATATAGAAATTATGCACGTTTCACAAGCCACCTAATAACGTTCTTGCTTAGCTGCGTCCCAAAAAGACGTACCGCATTGAAACTCTTAAACGTACTATATATACCGATATATTTTATATATATACATATACATCCGCGTGTGATTTGCTTGGCCCGGAAGGAGATAAAGATAGGTGGCACCTATTTAAGGCGATGTCCTCAGAGAGGAAGAATTGAAAAAGAAGGCCGTGGTGGAAGCAGCTTTCGAGAAGTCTCCTGCCTTGGGATTCAGGGTGGGCTTTCCTTCCCCGTGGTTTATGGTGATGGAGGGAACTAATTAATTCATCAACCCGCAAAACAGCACCACTAAGCTACCGGGGATATGTACAAGGTTTGACCAATATTTGATATATAACAGCTGATGAGTGCTTGAGCTGAGTCCCAAATTTGGGGATGGCAGAGGAATGCAGATAATGCAGGCGGATTTGGATGATGGCTGGCACATGGGACCGCATATCCAACGTCAATGGCATATGTCAGATATTCACACCTTGAGTCCAGCATATGTTTGTCAACATCCTTGGGTTGCTGGGCCCAGCTGTTCTCCCTATTCTTCCAGACCGTTAAAATCGTCCGCTTCCTCTTCGACATAACGACCAAGCGGCACAATGTGCTGCTTCCTACTTGTAGGTCGGGAAATGTAAACCCCACTAGCTATCACTAGCTGTGGTAATTTCATCTCTCACCATAAACCCAACAGTTATTCATCCCCATTTATATTCTCATTTATATTCCCACTTATTACATCTATGTCCTCTAATTCAAGTTAATTTCATCACCATAGCGCAGGGCCTCCATCGCGGCCCAGGTCCAGCTGGCAACGGAAGCACCTGGAGGAGCAGGGCATCGCTCCGCAGCGCGTCTTGGAAGAGGCGCGAAGCTTGGCCGAGAAGCAGCGGAAGGTCAAGGCACTGCGGGGATGGGGGCGGAGTGGGGCACTGGGGGCACTGGGGGCACTGGGGGCACTGGGGGGTTGTTGTGATTTGTTTAGGAGCACTAGATGCCTATAGTTGATATACATCATGTTATATAGCTGGATTTGCTGATGATTGTGGTGTTTTTCCGGGAAATTCACGACTTGGGGAATCTATGTAGGGCCGCCCTAGATGCTTATAGGATCTTGTAGGGGATATTGTGTTATTTTTGCTGGGGTTCCTTGAGCAGATGCAAGGAGAGTTTTGAGTTCGTCTTTTGCAAATTTGTCATTGAGATTGTAGATCCTTGGGATATGTTCAGTCTCTTGAGATATGTTTGATACAGTATATGATATGTTATTAAATCATATGGTGTCATCAATGATGATTCATAATAGTTTCCTGAGATGTGTTTTTTCCTCAAATAATGAAACATGTATTTACCATAAACGATGATACATGTGTGGGACATTGAATCTTGTGTCATCAATGTTTATTATTTATTGGAACATGTTTTTTCTGCCTCAATTTGTCATGATTAGCCATTGTTTGCAATTTCTGAACTGGATGACTTCGGATGACACTTCGGATCCACAGGCTGTCATATTGGAGTGATGTCATTGTTGGACATGATATCATTGAATGTCATTGGGGGATCAAACTGACGGGGATTTGATACATTCACAGTGATCATTCATAAAAGAGAGCTATGAAATGCACTTGTTCTGTACTTGATGCATTGCAAGGAGGAGGTTGGGCCCAAGCAAGCGGAACAAGAGCCTTGGCCGCAGGATTTTTTGAAGTGTAAGACTCTTCGGAAGCCTTTGACTCTGGCACTTGGCCCGCACAGTTGTACTAAAACAGACACTATAGCCAGTCTGATTAATAGCTATTACCGCAGCGGCACTTCAACTGGATAAAGGCGTTGTTCAAGACCTGGTAAGCAGATGTAAGCAGGTTAGCTTCACTTGTGATGTGGGATGGAATGATTGGTGTGTTTTATGATGTTTTATGTGTTTTCAAGTGTTTTCAGATGTAGGTCGTAGATTAGATAATTTATCGCACATACTGCAGCCTGTATTTGTCATTAGTTATTTATCACTGTATATACAGATCATGATAAAAATGTGTATATATATAATGCATGTATATATATATATATATACATGTCCTTCATATATATGCAGTATGCAGAAATACTGTGCATTTTGTTTAGGCATCTATACATCAATATACACATAATTACACATATGCCCTCTGGTAAATTAACATAAATCCTGAGCATAGCTATTTTTTAGAGGAAGCTAATCTTCCAATCCCTATCTGCCAGGGTCTATGTTAATCAACCAGATGGTAGTTATTGTGTAGAGACCACATATTGTCATTGGATTGGTTGAAGGGAAAATCTACAGGAAACCATGGTGTTTTTACCATGTTTTTTACCATCAAATATTGGTCGGTTTCCGGTTAAAATTTTCCCTTCAACCATTTACAATAGCTAAATCACCATAAATCATCTATAAATGGGCCATTTTCCATGGCTATGTTAAATAACCAGAGGGTATTATGTAGAGAAAACATCTTGTGGTCAGACTGTCCCCGTGGCATCCCACGACAGGAGCTTTGGGACGCCCTGATGGCGAAGAATCGCCTCGCGCGGCGCTCCGGAGCTTCGACGACGTCGACGCCGCGCTGGGGGGTCTTCGACAGCTGAGGGCGGAGGCGATGTGGCGCAGGGGGCGGGGGCAGTCTAAAGACTTCACTACCCCAAAAAATGGTGACTTAATGATACTTAATGATATACTTAATGGGATTTAAAATCTGATACGAATGGGATGTAATGGGGTAATATATCGGGTAAAGAAATGCGACGGTCAAAATGGTTGAAGACCACTGTAGCATTGTAGAAGCACTTTTGTCAGAGATGTGCACGAAACACTGTGAAAAGGGCTCCAAAAGCGATAATGGCAGAAAACACTGGAAAGCGATAATCCGATATGGCCCTCCCCAAGAAAAAAAACAATAATCGACAATAGTAGGTATTGAGATGTGAAGGATTTTGACGGGAGCTCATATGGATTGATCTGAATATGTGGTATGGTATGTTTGTTATGTTTGTTGTCTACATGTGGTGAATCTACCTTATGGGATTGGGATAAGACTTTTGGATTCTCATGAGATTCTAATGATTTCTGATGGAAGTATGAGTCAGAAAACTACTGATCCAGATTTGGATGGATGAACATCCATCCGCCACTTATTTTGATGTTCACCAGGGTATCAGGGTTTCCATAGCATTTCACAGCCATATGATGAGATAAGGGTCCTGGGTCCTGGGTTCTACGTTATACATGACCGAGCTACTGGCCATTATTCTTACTTCCATGCAGGAGGTATGGGTAATTATGTGGATATATTATGATATATCAATATATATATATATTATGTCAGCATTTCGTGGTCATTCTCACGTCACTTGTCAGATCCTGTTGCTGTATTGCCATACCTCTTGGTCACATGCCTATAGAGCCTATGGCTCCAAGTTTTGTCATCCAGAGATCCCAATTCATGGGATGAACTAACGCTCTTAGAGGCTCAGAGTTGAATAGACAACTACCCTCTGGTAAACTAACATAACTATGGAAAATCACTACTTTTAATGGGAAAATCCAGTATAAATGGCCATTTTCAATAGCTATGTTAGTTCACCAGAGGGTACCCCCTGTTTTGTCCAAAGCAGCTCGTTCACAGCGGGGCTCATCTCCCTCAGGTAGCTTCACCAGTGCCCGTCCATCAAACGCATGGAGCAGTGGTGGCAGTTTCACGTCACGGTGCCAGGAGTTGTAAACGCGCCGGGCTTCAGCAAAGCTGAAGCCGGGTGGATGAGCAAGCCATGAAACTTCATGAAACCATCACTTTCTGGAACACTCTCGAAGGCCATCCCAACATCACCAATTTCCCAAAGGTACAGTATATACTCAAAGTGATGCTGTGATAGTACTGCCTTATTTTCATGTGTTTACTATTCTGGTTCCTCTAAATATGGCAGCGCCATGGTTCCCGAGTCCGATTCCGTGTGCCCTTCCTGGAAAGCCACTGCAGTCAGAAATTTGGCGTCCGCAATCTGATTCCCCCAGATATGGATAATGTGCTGGTCAAATGATGCACCCCACTAATTGAACCTGGGTTTATTAATCCGGGTTGACGTTGTTTTTTTTTTGAAAGTTGTATGCTCGATTATACATATAATATGAATTACAATGGGAATGCACATGTTCCATCCTTTTCCTTCAAAGTCTATTCATTTGTGGGCTCTTGGAGATGCATCAGATGGGATTGCACCCCTCAAGACTAGTTCCAGCAGGGAAACTACCTTTTAGTTTTCCCATGGTTTGACTTATGGATGGAAGTTTAAGTTTAAGAGAGGCAAAGAGCAACTTGTTTAAGGCGTCTTTTGGAGATAACAACGGAATTGGTTAAGCGAAGATCTGAACCCCTTCACCGTTTGTGGAACCACACCATGATTGACTCCAGAAAGATCCAGAAAGGATCCTTTAGCTGAATCCATTCGGGCTTTGTTGAGGGCTTATATATAGACCACCTACACAACAAGGGCAAATCTGGTTTTTGTGGGTGGGTCGGGGATCACCGAACTGAAGGGTCCCCAAGGTCTTTTGCACAGGACTCCCAGCTTGAAGCCAGGTCAAGAGCGTCCAGAGGAAGAAGTTTCCGCGGTACAGGCAGGGAATCCAAACATATCGGGGGGGGGGGGGCCCATAAATGGGGGGATTCCCAAAATGGATGGTTTATCATTTATAATGGAAAATCCTATCAAAATGCATGATTTAGGGGGACCTCCTATAGGAAAACTTCATATAGAGCCTGGGTAGTAGTCAAACATGACTGCCCATGGGAAATCGCAAGAGATTCATTCGTGAATGAGTGACTTTTTATTGTCATGCTATAATGCGAAAGAGGATAGGCTGGCTGGTAAATCAAAACTGAACCATGAATTATCATGAATTGGTCCCATGGCCTTTTGCGTTTTTAGTGTGTTGTCTTTTGGCCCCAACCATCAGAGTTCCGATGGCAAACATGCGCTTCTTGAGCCAGAAAACCCATGACTGTAAAGGGCTTAGAGAGAGGCAGCAACAACAAACCCCAATGTTGCAATACAGTGCATGGTCTTTTTTGTTTATAAAGCGCAGGTTTATGGCATTCATTTGCATTCTTTGTCGTCATTTGTGGATTGTTTATCTCACTCGATGTCTACAGAAAAAGAAGGTGCCCCGGTGATGCCAAGGAAATTCCGAAGGTGGTTCATGAGGAGTTGAACCGCATGGAAAGTGAGCTGAAAGAGCAAATTCGCGAGCTCCAGGCGGCTGATGGTCCTGGCGCCAAGAGACCAAGTTCTCGAGTGACCGTTTGAAGTACAGCCAAGTACCAACATCGTCATTTGATACTCCTGGTAGATGCTCAACTAAGACCTGAACTTAACTTCAGGCAAGTTGAATTGCAGGTGTTTTCCCCATAAATTCAGAGTAGATACAGAAACTCAAGCTTTGCAATGAATTCATCGCTAAGTCTGGCCGCAAGGTGGACAGGGTCATGCCATGTCATGCCTCAGGGGGCCCTGCGAACTGCGCCACCTGCGGAAAGCGCAGAGGTCGGGGAGGTCAAGACCCACGAGACCCACCAGGCTGGGCAAACCGCAGCGTAGAAGGGCGTGCTTTTGGGCCTCTAGCATTTTAGGCCAAGGGGCTACAGCCATTGTCTCTGAGATAGGCCCCAAGATGGAGTTTTAACATGCTTTAACCCTTTCGAATCCGTTGGATTTTGGGGTTGGTTACGACTATTTGACAGGAACTGGAAGATGATGGTGAGGTTGTACATGTCATTCACTTCCCCTACCTTGGCCCGTGTCTCAACTAAAATGGTTTGGAAACTCAACTATGAGGGAGATATTCACCAACCAACAGAAACATCACAATGGAAAAAACAAAACCATTCACAACATGTGGGGTTTACACTGTCATATACTGTTATCTTTGCTTGCCCGAGGGTGAATACTATATGTTGAGTAACATGGACACCCCATAAAATGGCCAGAAATCCAACACGACAATCATTTCCAGCGGGTTGAGCGGTTGAGCCTGGTAAAACTTGAGCCAATAAACTGGCAAACACCTGCAGCAACAGGAGGAGGCGAGATTGCTGGCCTTGGAGGTACAGATCTCTGAGCTCAAAGATAAGCTGGCAGCCTGGACTTAGAAGTCACTGGTGATGAGGGGCCATAGCCATGATGTGCCATGATAGTGATGGTTGGTACTCCGGATTCATGAGCCCATAGGCTGTTGATCACCGGGGTCCCGGGGCACCATGGGGTACTATTTTAATGGCTGATTATCACTATTTGGGGGAACCCCTAAATTGATCAACCAGTGGACCAGGGTTTATTAATCCGGGGTTGAGACTATATGAGGGGGATCACACTCCACAAATTTCTTTACATGATTCAGCATGATTCAACTGGATAGATTATATCGTGATCATGCCTTTGGGGGCAAGGTTTGGGTCCATAGCTATGTCGGGTCAAAGCGTGAAGATGAACTTACAGTGTGGTTACCAAACATGACACTAGGAGAGACCAAGTTTCGGTATACTGGATGCAAGTGCAACTTTGATTCAATCCATGATTGCTTTGAATTGCTCTGACGTGGCCACTTCTCCACGCTTACTTGATTGTACTGGTGGTTTGTGCAATCGGACCCACACTTGGAGAGGCATAGATACTAGATTTCATTCAAAGTGCTGTAATGAGCAACAATGACCATGCAGCAGCGATGGGCCATTGGAAATCTGAAGTAAAGGGTAGTCCATGCATATCACAGCACACCGCAGTTGCCTTGCTACCATCTTCCTGCGCATCCCAGGACTCTGTCCTCCCCAGCTCAACGACAGAGCTGGCCCCCAGCGCCCTGTCCGACGTCGCACCTGCGGTGCCTGCCACAGAGGCCAGCCTGGAGGCAGGCTCCAAGGAGGCCTTGCCGGAAACGACAGAGGTTAATGCTCCAGCTGTGGTGGTCAACCCCGCGGTGGTGGTCAACCCCCCTGCAGTGGTGGTGAACCCCCCAGCCGTGGTGGTGAACCCTCCAGCCGCGGTGGTGAACCCTCCGGCGGCAGCCACCGCAGCCGGCGTCGCCGGCACGGCCGCAATGCCGCCGGAAACAGTGGAAATGCTGGGAAGGGTGAAAGTGTTGGAGGGAAAGGTGCACAGCTTGACGGAAGCACTGGAGGCCTGGTGCCCGGTGGGAAGATCACCAGTAATGCTGATATGGAACTTTATTGCTTTATGTGTATGATGACCTTAAAAATTATATAGCGGATCTTCGTGGAGTTTTAATCAATTGCTGTACCTGGCAAGTATTCCGTGTGTTTCTTCCCTTGCAGCTTGGCTTCCCGGTTGATAATGGTTGATCCACACCATCCCAAGATATCGGCGGCCGCCAGGTCCTTCGTGAAAGCCTGGACTTCCCCGAAGACCTGGCTCCAGCAGTCGCGGAGAGCACCCCCGTCGAGGCGACACCAGAGACGGCGAGCCCCACACCGCCTGGCGAGGGGCAGGACGGGACAGCGGTGGCGGTGCAGACGTCGGCACCAGGGTCCAAGAGCGAGGTGGGGAGGTGGTGGGGGAAGAACGGGGCCACTGACAGAACACGAGTATGACAGGCAGAGACCAGGTCCTGGGAATTTCAGTGACCCTTCTGTTGACTTTCTTGAGTTTTTTTTTGGATAGACAAATTAATTACAACTTGAATCGATTGGAAGAGTCTGAAGACCATGAAAAACCGTTTGGTCATGCGAGATGGGGGTCCCTTGGCTTCCAGATAAAAGTTACTGATTATATAGCATGTTTTTTTTTGGTGGCCTTTGTTCATATCATGACATGTTGTTATAGCATGTTATAGCAACACTGTGCAACCACACGTCCCACTGGAAACTCCATGAAACTCCCACAATTCCATCCAGACAAAATCATCTAATTTGATTTTTTGGTACTTTTTGATGATTTTGTCAGCCAGGTTGCAATCTTTTTTTTGGCAGCCAGGTCGCCATGAATATACATATTATATATATATATACAGATCTATTTACACACATGGGCACACCTTGACACAGATAGATACTTATATATATATATATATACATATACAATTACAATGAATGATCAAAAGCAGCCAGAGTTTCCAGGACATTTCCAGCCAGAAGAGCATTCTCCCTTGACTCTCCTAGCCAGGTGCCGGGCTCCGGTCGTGGCTCTCGACCTGGTTCCAGGGAGAACTGGAAGCACCTCGAAGTGCTGGGGCTGGCTGAAATCCATGTTTGAATCGATGGTTGAGACTGCTGGTGCTCTTGATTCATTCATTGGATTGGTTTAAGGGAAAATCTACAGGAAACCATGGATTTTCCTATGAAATATAGGGGGTTCCTGTAAAATTTCCCTCAACCCAATCCATTGATTCATGAGTCATATGAGTGCAGTTTCACACATTTTTTGTCACCTTTTTTCATTGTGCGCCTCAACAAGGAAACACTTGAAAGAAACCCTGGGTGGAAATGTGTGCTGTGATGTTTGGATGAGGTTGGATCACCATAGAAGCTGGGTGTTAAAATGTTCCATTCATTCACGCCCATTGAGGGACCAACACAATGAATAACAATATAGGAATGAAGAGAAATAAGTTCCCAATGAATGATGTCTACCAAGTTGGATGTGGGTCAGCCACGGGAAACGGAATACTGAAGCAATCGAACAATTGCCTACCTTAGTCACAGAAAGTCGAAAGGATATCAAACCTTCCACCCTCTACATGTTATTGCCAAGAGACCTACGGTACCATTCAGCTCCCAATGGTAGATGTGATGTAGCTGTACTCTATCGCAGTGGTAAGTTGGGCCAAAATGTGGTCATTCACGCAAGGAAAGGATGCTTCAAAATTCAAAGTGAGACAGAACTGTGGGTGTTTGGGTCCTAGATTTTGAATGATGTGATCTACATTACATTGACCATTTTTGAATATCTTTCACCGGTGCGCATCTTACACAATGCTCTTATATAGTTTCACATGCCCAAAGAGCAATATTCAGCACGGTCCTCTAGCATCATCCCTGAAGTTCAATGTTTCAAACACTTCTCAATTTTGCGTACATATATCATATAATTATAATGTTCTACATTTCAAGATCCTTAAATTTTGAAATTCATGGAGGAGACCAGCTGAAAGTCACATCAGTTCCCAGGACTTTGGCTTCCAGTCTGGAATCCTTAGACCTTCGCGTCACCGCCTTGGAGCAGTGGCGTGCCGCTGCCGACCCCCGCGACGCCGAGCTTGGCCCCGCCGAGGGCGGCCCCGCGGTGGCCGTCGCGGAGGCGCCGGCGGAGGATGCGCCGGCGGAGGATGGGCCGGTGGAGCCGCAGCAAACGACGCCTGAAGAGCGTGGCTGGGTCAGATTTCTCCGAGTTTTTTGAAGGTTGGTCTTGACCCAAAGCAAGGATATTTTTGATCTTGTTGGGGTTGCTTTCAGGTCGCTAGAACTAATACTAGCCATTGGCCATGTAAAGTCATAGGCAGGCATGACTGGTAGGGGCCCATGAGTGTTGACATGCACCTGAAATCCAACTCGCTTTAGCCTGGCTTTGGAAAATCTCGCATGTGGAACCATGTGGAACCATGCAGAAGCAATTCAGGATATTGCATGATTTTGAGAGATCAAACGTGGCCAGGATTTCCCATGTTGTTTTTGTTTTACTGCTTGGCGTTGCCCTGCTTGGATGTTCCCCGAGATCTTTCGAAGTGCAGGTGGTTTATGTGGGACAAAACCTTCCAAACCGCCGAAGTGAGCAAAAACAACTGCGATAAATGCGTTCTGATCCAGCGGTTCTCCCCCATAATTCGGCCCTGGACCAATCCAAGGTCGTCCCAGCGCGAACGAACCGAAGGTGCCGCCCCTGCGCTTGCCCGGCCTGCCCAAGCTGCCAGGGCCAGCAGGGCCAGGGCCAGCAGGGCCAGCCGTGCGCTTGGCGCAGTGCGTGGAAGGAAGCGAGGAATTGGAAGAAAGGCTGCCTGGCTCCGGCTGTGCCAGTCCAAACAAACTGCTGTGCAGTGCAGTTCAAGAATGTGGGTAGTTTGGGAATGGGATAGCCAGGACCTCAGACCCTTGTTGCTTGAAGAGCCACCGAGGTTGTCCTTGCTACAGGAAGTTCACCCGCTTCCTCCAGAGCAGAGCAATATGCTCAATAGTATCGTGCAGGAGCGGTGGATGGCCGAATAGAGGTTCTTTGATGTTCTTTGTTCATGTCTTTTGCGTAGAATGCCCAAAAAAAAAAAGAAAAATTGTGTTGCCCGGTTGCCCTGTCTCATTCTTAGCAGCTACAGTGGTAAAGATGGGTCCCAACCATGGTGTGTGCAACATTTTGGGGCCATGCTATATTGTTTGGAGCTACTGCCCTCAACGGAGCTGAAGGTGGCATGGCCTTTCCCACCCCAGTAGATTGAATGCTGGCCGACTATCCATGAAGATTCACATGCTTGCGTTTATATATAAACTTTAAACTGACACCTGGCTTACCAGCAAGCTTGTCGTACTCCCAGTTCCTACCCAAGTTGGAGAGGTGTCATGTCGCAGCTCACGGACAATCGCAGGACGTGCGCTTGTGCCTGAAACGATGTGAGCTGATCCTTTGTCGCGGTTGTGTTGCGCTGGGTCAGGATTCCCCCACTTGGCTAGTTGCCCCTACTGATCAACCAGTCAATCTAACCAGCCTACCAAGTGAGGAAACTCACCATCCAGCAGTAGCCAAATGCCTCATCAAGAAGCCAAAGGCTAAAGGCCTAAATTTTGGCTGGTGTCTTTAATGGCTATTTTGCCACCTAAACTCTCATTTTGCCATATTTTGGTTGTATTTTTTGCCTTTTCATTTTTTGTAATTTGGAGCCTCATCCAGGGAACGCAGCAGATCCCAGCAGCTCCAATCCCGAGGATTTTGCAGCTGCCCGAGATCAAAGCCTTCATCCGAAAGTTTCAATCCTCGCTGCAGGTCCGATCTTTTCTGGGAGCTTGGTCCTTGAATTGTTACCTGCTACATCCTGCTACCCTTGAAATCTGAGACCGAAGCTGAGTTTTTTTTTGAAGGATATGGCTGTACTGTAGACATGGTGACTTTTTGGGATTTGCAGAAAGGGTTTCAGTCTTATGGATGGGAACTATATAAATGGATATAAATGGAGTGTCCCCTCCATCTGGATCACTGAGTGATGGTGTTTAAGGGGACTATATCTTCATATATCCTCCATTAGCAATATTATATTATCATTTGATTACAATCATAACTTCGGGGATCAGTGGTCCCAAGCACCGGAAAAAATACCATAGATATAATATAATAGGCATAAATAATTCCTGTACCCAACATTCTGATGCATTTCAGAATGTTTCTATGCGCTTTGGAATGATTGCGGTATATGATTGTGATTACCCAATTATGTTCGTATAGATCTTTCATCATCAACAGCGCACGTCGGGTCTGGGTCAAAATTTGACAAGGGAAACAACAGGCTGGTCATGTCTAGCATGTACCAGCCCATTAGAATGGTGACTTATGGCGACTAGTGTGGTAAACCCAATATATCCAATATCAACCCAATAATTTACCTACCATTTGGGGATGGTTTATGCACCCCATAAAATTGTGATTTTTGGGATGCATGGTTTACTATTGGGTTGAGTACAATTAGTGCAGGTAACCCTGGGCCATCTTGGGCCCGCAACAAATAGAAGTTTGGTAAATTTGGATCCGCAAATAAAGTTGAGTTGGGTGTACCACATTATTTCTATTTGGGATCCCATTAAGGACCAGAGGATCCAGATGTGCCAGGTAAATGCTGTGCTTCACGACCGATGGCTGGGCCCCCGACACGATGAGGAGCCTGGTGTTGCTTGGTCGAAAAGGTTGCAGAAAGAATCCAATCCCCCTAATATGAAAATACATGAACATATATAAAAATACCTCCATATCCCCCCATATAATGGCCATCCAAAGGGAATAATTCCAATATTTGTTCCAAACTGGATTTTTGTTTGGGTTGTAACTTGTATCATTTTGGACAGAGGTTGCACCCACTAGCAATTGTGTCTTTTTGGGAACTATGATCTCAATAGATCTCAATAGAATTAGGGGTTCCCTGCCACCTTCATTGTTTTCTCTTAGTTGGTGGAGAGTATGTCCAAGGTATATCAGAGTTGACCTTGATTTCAGGAGGAACATTGCATTTTTTCATCGTACAGATCAGCAGATTTCATCGTATTGCAGGGTCGGCGGCGCGTAGAATACCGCTTGTTTTCGTAGTGTATGGATTTCTCTAAGCATTGTGTGCTTCCCATATATATATATATATTCTGTTTGGAACGGTGTTCTGATCAGCATCTTGGAAGGTCTGAGAACTACTTGTTTGCAGACCATTTTTTTCACTCACCATCCACTGCCACAAACAGCGTAAATTCTTGAGTTCATCATACACTCTTCGCAAGGAAGGGTCGGTGGCATCCATGCACGATACTTGTCAAGCTCTTGCTGAACAGCACTTCTGGCTTTTGAGTTTTTTTGGAAAAGAGGTCCCAATGATTTCCTTTAGCGACGGCCAGTGCCGGTCTGTGCACGTGAACTTCAAGCAGCGTCGCATCAAAACGAGTCTGCAAGAGCAAGTGAACTTTAAGTAGCGTCGCATTTAGTGTAGCAACAAGTTAATGCAGACGTGCAAACTAACTTCACTTAGCTTGCAACAAGTTTGCACAGACAGACATGAGAATGAACCTCATAATTATAGAGTAGTGAAAGTTCCGTGCAAAGGGAACTTAGGCAGATGAACTTTATTACCAACCCCCACCCACCAACCTCCTATTGTATCCCCTATCATGAACATGGTGGTGATGTTGAGGATGGAATTAAAAATGAACCGCATGCTCGAAAAGCAGGCGGCGTTCTATGGGCCACCAGCCAACTACAAATACTGTATACGCTGCTTCATGAACCCCATAGTACTCGTAGTATAGCCATAGCCATTAAAAAATCACCAATAACTCCCAGATCAAAACCCAGATCCCATTAGAATCCCATGAAATCGCCATTCCATCCAGATAGTCAAACTAGTTTTAGCATTTTTTTCCGGGTGTTCCAGCCAGGCTCCAAAGATCGAGCCACTGGGCAGATGCCATAGATTTCCCGCTGCCATGGAGTCAACCAGTGATTTTAACATATTTTAAGCTGGCTTTGTTATGGTTTGTTTAGTTGGTGATTTGTGATTTTCCCAATGGACAACTCCAGCATTTGGGGAGTCTATGGGGAATATGTTCTATGAAATCCAGGGGTTCCGAATCAGCAAATCCAAGACAATCGGGTGTGTTCTAAAATGGGGTAAACCAAGGTAAACCTGTAGACCTTGAAATCATTTTTTTTAGAGGGAACATGGTCATGGACAGATAGATCATAAAAAATTGGGATGCCCTATTTTCAGACAAACCCAACTAGGTTATAGCAGGGTTATACCTTTTGGTAATTTAGCATGGCTATGGGGGCTATGGGAAATATTGGATCATCATCATGTTTTATCGGAAACTCATCAGAACTCATCCATAAACCGACCATTTTCCATAGCTAGGCTATGTTAACTAAACAAAGGGTATATTCCCTTAAACACCTACTGGTAAATGATTGATGATATACCATTTATTTACCTGTCAATTAACTCCATGGCCAGTCGACGAGGGGATGCTTTGAAACCTTTGTTATTTTTTGACATTCCTTTGGATACCATTCAATTGTTACTGTACATAACAATGGAACCACTCCCAATATAATAGATATATAGTTGTATCATACCTATAGAAACTTCAAAACCGATCGAAAAGTGGGAAACCTTGAAATGTAAAGTGTGAATACAATCTACCATATAATAACTGTTTCATTTTTTGCGGGTTTGCTATATACAAGTTTCATTTCAAAAAGGCTTCGCTGCCACCTGCTATAGGCAATGTAAATCCACGGGCGACTTGACGTCGGTGGCAGCAGATCCATGTCGGCCCAAGCGTTTGAGGGCCCAGTCGACTATCCAACGACTTTGGAGAGAGCTGCGGTAAATCCACCATAAATAGAGGTTTTGACGGGGAGACTCATCTATAAACAGGTGATTTCCATTGCCATGTTTCATTGCCTGAGGGTACGTGATAGTAAATGTGGATAAGAGGAGCTAGCAGCTACAAAAAGAAATAGAAAAGGAGGTTCCCACTTTCCAAACTATTTGATTGTCAAGCACTAAGGGATGGTGCAGACAAACCTCAGCTTTCAGCATCTTGCAACAAATGATTGTTGTTTTGATTGTTGCTGATGTTTGGGTTTGTGACCCTTTTGGATGTGAGAAACACCACTGTTCCTGTGTGACATGAGACCCGCAGCCTGATCTTAACGTTGAACCTTCATTGGAGGACCTACAGTATGAATATCGAGAGGCAATTCCAGAACATCTCAAGATTTCAGTTGAAAAAGACACCACGTGCTGGTTGATGATTTGCTGTATTTTTCATGTTCAAGCCTACCTTCCGGTCATGAAACGTGGCAATTGAACATCCACCATTGATTTTGGTGAATTTCCAAGCTACAAACTTCCCTCTTCATAGAGGATTTCCCAGCCCTTTGATTGCCAAAAGGTAAATCTATTATCCCATCAATATCCCATGCATATCCCATTCTTATCATGACATATCCCAAAAAAATCTGAATTTCAAGGGTGGCTAACCACATCCCAACCATTCCAACCTTCCCCCCGGCTGGCGCCAGGTGCACTGGGTGCTGAGGCGCCGAAGCGTCCCTTTCGCACGGTGAACGACTGGGCACGGCCTCACACGCCGTTGACTTTGGATCCTCAGGGTGGACCCAAACTGCCGGAGATTTGATGGCGGCAGAGTCGAAGGTTTAACCCTTGGGATTTGGGAAATGTCATAGTGTTAAAGCCCTAGAAACCATCATTGGATTGGTTTAAGGTATATATAATTTTAACCGGAAACCATGGTTTGTACCACCAAAACCCTGTAAATGTTCCCTTCAACCAATCCAGTGAAACCAGTGATCTTGTATGGATATGTAAATATGGGAAGATCATGAACCATGAATGGGGTCACGACTACTAAATGAAAAAACTGGTATTTCGGGCCATAATCGTAGGGATGATGTGAACACTAGTAGACATAATGATTATACCGTACCAATATCTACTCGTAATATATAATGTGCAATACTGTTCATAATTATTGATGACGCGGCGTGCAGAACTATTGATGCTCATTGTGATTATATTCATACCGAATTGTAGTAGCCATATTTGAATCATCAACCACTTGGAACAAATCATCCCAAGTATGGGATATACACAATATTGAGTCGACAAATGGGGAGTGTTTTTGTGTGCATCCGGCAGTAGCTGTTTTGTTTTGTAGCATTAACATCTTGTAACGTCCCATGCATGAGCAATATCGGTATAAAACAATGAATGGCATAGCAATGTGCGTCCACATGTCTAATTATACACATGTCATCACATGTCTACAAGTCAGCAAATCCATCAACATTTGCACATCAAACTGGAACCATTGCTTGTAAACAAATGCTGTAGGACATACAGTCAGCTAGTTGGCAATCATTTTTCCGGCGCACACCAGAATGTGTCTCACTGGACTAGACCGCCGCGGCCGTGGGGGCATCCAACAGGTTAGGAGCTGTAGATTTTGACATAACCATGCAGATCAACTGAGCATGTAGGTCAGGGGTGGGGTGAAAATCATGCGGGATTAGACATATGATGAGGACGTATGTGACATGTCTTGTGGCCTGGGATCGTTAAATGCAATTCTGAAAGTTGATGAGTTGGGTACATATGGGCAATGTAGCTGAGCTCAGCCAGTCACTATTGTGGTGTACTTGTCGGCGTGACTTCATCCCTTTTTCGGGTCGGATGATACCCGCCAGCCAGCCGCGTTTTAGATGTTGTCCCCGTTAAACGTGGGACTACCGTAGTTGCTTGGCGGCTTCGAAGATGGAGCTACAGACTAAAAGGCAAATGCCCTTGCGTTTACCTGGTGGGTCATGGCAGGTCTGGGTCATGCTTAAAGAAACCTATACTATCCTATACTTGCAAGTAGCCACAAGCGCCAGTATGCACTTGTTGCCATGCGGTATTGCCCTGTCACCTTGTGGTAATTTCAATTTTCGAAAGCCATCAACAACAACAACAACAACAACAACAACAACAACAACAACAACAACAACAACAACAACAACAACAACACCAACACCAACAGCAGCAACAGCAACAGCAACAGCAACAGCAACAGCAACAGCAACAGCAACAGCAACAGCAACAGCAACAGCAACAGCAACAGCAACAACAGCAACCACAGCAACCACAGCAACCACAGCAACAACAGCAACAACAGCAACAACAGCAACAACAGTAACAACAACAAAAAAACAACACAATCAGTTCGGTAGTAGTGAGAGAGAGAGAGAGAGAGTAAGTAGAAGATATGTTTCATTCTCAACTGTCCTTGATTCCGAACCCTTTTGGCCATGACATGCGATGCAAAACTATGTACACACACACATATATATATATATATATTCATTTATTTATAATGTATATAGTTTTATATTTTGATGCAGCATTGATACAGCAATCAGCATCACCCAGTATTGTTTCATAGGTTGAAACCACCAGCCGGCAGCTACCAAGGCCCTTCATGAGCCTGCAGCAGTGGAGGCTTGGGGCTGGGTGTATCTCATGATGTTGCCGTCCAATGTCGAAAGTCTAAAGTGAGCCTGAACTCTTGAGGATTAACATGCAGATGTTACTCTCATTTCTAATAAGCATTAGAGAGAAACTGAAACTGAAATACAGAAACCAATTTCATCTCAATCCAGTGTATTGGTAGGACATTGTTATTAGACGCCGACTCACATCCACTTGTTTCGAGGTTCGCCCCCTCGCTTCACCCAGGCCGAGCGATTGGTCGAGATCTCCTCGGTCCAGTTCAGGGTGAAGCAAGACCCAACGCTGGCACAGGGAGGCTGCGGGCAGTGCAGTCGTTCTGTGTTTTTCATATTTTTCATGTTCTATACGTTCCATTCCAATTTTCCAGTCATGATGAATATAGAATAATAGTATAGTGGGATGTTCAATTATATTTAAATAATTTATAGATACATATATGTATAATTATGTCTATATGTAATATTCATGGAGGTTTATGGATAATTCCATCCCCCATTCAGATGAGTTACACCCCCATTGGGTAGTCCCAAACATCTGTAAGTACATATCAAAGCATGGTTTCTTCGGGGTATTTAATTCTATTTGGTAGGGGGATGGCATTAGTAAAGTAGTTGCGCCTGAAGAAAATATACCCCCAACTGTGGCTTTTTGAGTGGAGGAAAAGATCATGACATGGGAATTGGTGGGATAGCTATTGAAAATTGCCATAGAAATAGTGGATTTTCCCATGAAAAATGGTGATTTCCCATAGTTATGTTAGTTTACCAGAGGGTATGCCCCATGGAGATTTTGACCAGGGATCATTTGAGATGCCTGAGACGCCGTACCGAGGATGGGTGACGTTGAATGAGATGTTTGGCTGAGATATAAACGCTATAAACATGCGGTAGTGATATTTTAATTACGGGGTTACCGGGTTGTCGGTTTATAGAGTAAATGCCTCGACCTTATTGATGCTATGTAAACGACTCTTTTTTTTTTTCTTTGGGTGAACCATGCCAACGTTGCCGTATTTCTGAAGAGAAGTATTCTGAATGCGCAGGCGCTTTGTCTGTGAGGGTTAAATCCTTTCTGGTGGTTTTGAGCTACGGCCATGAAACATGCTGATGTAGGCTGAAAAGACAGGTATTGACAACAAGGTTGGCCATCACTGGTCTTGGACATCGTTAAAATCAATGTGGATCAGTGTGGGTCAGAACTTATATATATATATATACATATATCTGCGTGTGTGTCCCATACAATACCATATTTGCCGGGATAAACATCCATAAATCCCAGTGATTTTGGTGTGAAAACAGGGGAAGATTACCTGCAGTTTGGCATTTTTTGTTCCATGTGAGGCTTGCTTTGGAGCCACTTGGCATGGAAAGTGCGGACCGTCCGTGGTGAATCATCATCAAATGAGTAGAGATCTACTATGATCTACCCTCTGGTAAACTAACATAACTATAGGAAATCACAATTTTGAATGGGAAAATCCACTATAAATGGTAATTTTCAATAGCTATGTTAGTTTACCAGAGGGTGGGAGATCTACTCATTTTTGCAATTGTTTGCATGTTAGCACGCCCAACCCCTTGTTTCTATGTCTCGATCTATCTACTGGACATATCGTCATATATCTATATGTGTATCTATACTAAAATTGATCGACATATGCCAGAAAACGCAGCTACCAGACAAAGGTTCCGCCATCCTTCTGGCGAGATTTCTAGCTGCAAGAGGTGCACGTGAAAGATCTTGGTGGTTTCTGGCTTGAATCGTAGCTGGCTTCAACGTTCACCCCATGAAAACTGGACTGGCCCTACTTGCCATATTAAAATGAAGATTCAGATTAGTGATTAATGATATTAGGATGATTACGCCTGAAAACACGATGTTGGACTGGCACTAGCTTAGTAATCTGTTCTTAAACCTGATATTGAGATTACTAAGCCTGAAACATGAAGAATTCGCCATCCAACATAGGGATTGTTGATGGGGATTTAACGGGCAGCCAATCATGATTCAGCTGGTGGTGGTGAACAAAAAGTCGTGTTTCAACCCTATTTGGGATGATGTTTGATGATGTTCAGAAGTGACTTAAATAGTTTGTTCACAAGGGTTTTCAATCACCAATCATTGTGGAGTACATGTTATAGTGATACATACATGTACATACATACATGTACATATAGATAGTAAGATTATATCATTATTTTGCTACCATCAGTGGGAATCATCAAAATAATAACTAGTGATCCCAAGGAAAATGTATTTTGTGTGGAAACTAGTTGGGTGAATAGATGAAAGGAAATACTTGAAGACAGGTAGGTCAATTGATATACACATATACAGGCTAATAGTTAATAGTGCGTGCAACAGTGTGTTGCATTGAGGAATAGAATCCGATCAACATTAGACACCCTCTACAGGACTAGTATTGGACCAGCCCATACAGGTGGATTTCCCGATTTGGGGTTGCCACGTTGCCACATATTCTGGAGCTGTTGAATGATACTAGCTTAGGGTAAACCAGTATAGATGTGGAAAACCCATGGGTTTTCCAGATCTTTTTGTGGGTTTTGTTTACAGGAGGGACCAGCCTGGAACAGGCTTAAAAGAGATCATGCAGAGAGAGACAGCTCCTGCTGTGTGTGGTGCTCAGCGCGGCTATACAGATTGACATAGACCGATTGACCCGCCAAAACGTTTGAACAACATCTACAAATTCGATCGCACGGCGGAAACTATTGACAATCCATGGCAATCCCATATGTTCCGTGTCTAGAAAATGTTGTACAGTACCCTCCATTTGGATCCATTTGGGTCATTTTGGTGGTACATGTTGGTAAATATTCCATGAATGGAGCACTGGGAATTATTGTGGTCAATTTTCTGGTTGACTCTGAAGATTGGACGGCCGGATCCCATTTTGTTGCTGGCTGGTTACTTTGCCACTGCCTTGATGTGGGATCTCTAGGAGAGAAGTTGCAAAGTCAACCGTGGTTGTTGAAATCTCCTAATATAGCATCATTGCGGTTCCTGATCTTGGGTTCCATCTTCAAAGTTAGGGACCAAAGCTACTTCCACATCTTCCACCATTCGCAAAAATCCATAGAGTCACAGCCAGGTTGGAGTTGGGCTGCGGCGTCGCAGCCCTGCCCTCCTTGATGGCCGCTGCAGGCGGTGCCATGTCCGTTTGTGCCAGCGATCTTCCAGAGGCGAATGCTGCCGCATGTCTTGGGGAAAGGCGGGTGGATCGAGTTGCCAGAATGTCTGGTGATGTGTTATATTCACCCTAAAAATCCCTGAAATACATTTACATGGATATCCAGTATGTTTTTGTTTTGAACATATATATGTAGATAAATAGATAGATAATAATTAAATGAATTAATGAACATATATATATATATAGATAATATGATATAGTTATATGTATATATTTCGTATATATCGTGTATATCGTATATATCGTGTGTGTGTGTATACATATATAGGCACATGTTGTCATCTCCCCAACTAACATATGCCCTAACAAATAGGTGGGGTACCAAATTCGGTACCAAAACTAGTTTCTTCTCTGTGTTAATGGGGAGGTAACCAGGTAGCACTAGAGAACCTAATATATCTATGGAACTATTTACCTGGATACATGCACACATACACATAGAATTATATATACATTAGCTGTAGATATATAGCGCCCACCCAAAAGATAGAAGAATATAATCCCACTAAAATAATGATCATTTGACACCATGATGTGATACCCATTGAATCCCATTAAATGGCTACTTGAAACCAGCCATTTGGACAGGTCATGGACCTGGCACGCGCAAACGTCAAGGAGAATGCTGAGAAGCTTGGCCGAGCAGGCAGCTATGGGAATGAGAGTGGCGATGTAGATATATACTGTATATATACTGCATACATGCATGTATACTGTATATGTATATGATATATCGATGATATGTAGATATAGAAATATGTATCATATGTGTATAGACATATGAAGAGATAGGCACATATATGTATAATTGAATTGCATGTAAATGATATACGGTTATATATATATATACACATCTTAGGAATCAGGCAAGAATGCAGGCAACATACATCTATGCAAACACTTATACATAGAAAGTTAAGCGAAATAGTTGTTTCCAGAAAAAATATTGCATTTCCATAGTTCAAACCAAAGACCTGCCCCTCAGTACTTTCCTTTTTCAGCTCCGAGGCTTTCAACTGCAAATGCTCATGTACTAGTACGGCACATTGACTAGAACTACCGCACATACGTTTGCCCGCAAGGTGGTGCCGATTGGTGTACCAGAGTTAGCTTAACAAGTTGGAATTATCTTTGACATATATGTGTTTAAGATTGTTTAAGATCATTTAATAATGTGGGTTATAATCTGTTATACATTCAGTGCTATCAACTGTTATAGATCCAATTTACCACTTGGGCACTTGGGTCAATGTAAGTTGGGGAAGCCAACCTACGCTGCGAGAAGCGCACGTTTGCCCCCAGGTGATGTGCTGAAACTTCTGGCCTTTGACTGGACCTGCGAGGCGCTGTACCACTAGACAGGTAGGTAGATAGATAGACAGGATAAGATAGGATAAGATATCTGGAAAGATAGGTGTAGATTATCTATAGATAAGATAATCCAGATAAGATTAGATAAGATATAGCTATCTACTATAAGATAGGTAGGGTAAGATAAGATAGCATAGGATAAGATCAGATAGGGATGAGATAAGATAATTTTACGAGCAACCCCCAGCGAGATTTTGGCAATCAAACATGGCATAAAAGATTTTCATTAATTACATTTTTTTTCCCATCAAAACAGTTCAAAACATTATTTAGTGGGAGGATTTCGGATTGCCATGTTTGATTACTAGAGGGTGTACGTGATCACTGGATCCGAAGTAACCAACTGGAATCCGACAGTAGCAAGGCCGTCAAGATGCTGGTGTCCCATCCCAAAAAGATGTAATGTGGAAAACCCAGGGAAACCCAACAATAAAATACAATAAACTGACCGTATCATTTGGGGATGGTTTATAGAAAGTATTTCTGGTGATTTTGGGGATGGTTTATTATTGGGTTTACCACGGTACAGGGAACTGTTCGCAACCACATTTTCCCAGCCACACATCCGCCATGACAAAAAACACAATGTGGAATTTAAAAGGGTGTTCTAGCTACTGCAGCATGATTATATACATACATGATAAAGATTGCTCGTAGTCCATCTTCATGAGAATATCTCCCAATTTGGAACATCACTAGCCTTTTCCATATATAGAGAGTAACCATTCTCAGTGATTCAGTTCCATTGTGATAGGATGTTTGGGGCTTTCAATCTCCACAGCATCTCTTGTAGCAGGTCAGCCAGTGATATCGTGTACAATTACAATCAACCCAGACTTGCTCAAGTGTTGCTGCTTACTCTATGTTGTTCAGTGATCTTAAATGGATCCCATTAAAAAAAACAAACAACCCCCCAAAAAATAGTCCAATGGTTGATCATCATTTTCCTTTTCAACCCAGGCCACAGCCCAAAAAATGGATGGAAAACAGGTGTCCCTGGGATGCTTTGACCTAATTCTGGCAGCCGATACTTGGCGTGAGCTCGAGGCGTGAAAAATTGCAGATTCTAGATGCATTTGTTGTAAATAAAGTGCAATACAATTTGTTACTTTTGGTTCAATACTACTGTATAGTTACAGTCTAGATATCAGTTGTATACATCTACTTTATAAAGTAGGATTCTCTAGCATTCGCTAGCGCTTAGATTGGCTACCTTTTTTGTGGTGTATCACAATTCTTGATAGCTGTTAGACGTTTGTCCGGGGTGAAAACCTGAGGATTTGCTGTACGATGCTGATCTTCAGGATCCCTTGGTGGAGTGTCTGATGCGTTCAGTTGGACACCTGGGATGATATCAGCTGTGAGCGATGAGCAATGCTTAGTTTGATGCATGTTTCGGGGGATATAGTACGTTATATACAATACGTTGGTAGTGATAGTTGTTTCAAGCCTGAACTGTTGTGATCTTCTTATATATAGTGGTGATACCGTAGTTGCTTGAACCCTAAACGGTTGTGATTGAAACGGAACCAGCCAAAGTCGGGATATTCACCGACATATTTGAGGAGACCAGAAAGGATGGCTAGGACATACCAGCCGCCCATGAAAAGGGAATGGCACAAGGTCTTGGGCACTCGTCAGATGGATCGCTACACTTTTGGAAATAGAACGTCTCAAAACATCTGCGTGTTTGTTTGTATTACATATTCCCAGCAGAAAGCTGCCTGTCAGCACTGCAACGGCAAGCCGCTTGTCAATAACACAAACACACCAACTGCGGAGGATCATTCGCCTCCGAATGAACAGGATCTTGGTGATCCGGCCCCACTGTGCTGTCGAAAGCATGTAACTGTAGCCCTTGCTTTTGAATCATGCACCGCTTTTCACAGACTTCAAAGGAACCAGTCGGCATGTTAACAGTCTTGAGAGATGGCGACAGAGAGTCGGCATGTTGCAAGCAATAGTTGATTTCCATGGTATGTTAACATACTTTCTCGGAGTTATTTTCCTCAAATCGCTCATTGGATCGGGGGAAATTTACAGGAAACCCCGATATTTCATAGGAAAATCCATGGTTTCCTGTAAATTTTCCCATTAACCCAATCCAATGAATCACCCTGGCGTGTTGGTCACGATGCTGTCCCCTGGCGTCTGCAGGTCGCGGAGAATGGACGAGGGATCTTCACTTTCCAAGTGCGCTGCAGCCGGGTGTGGTGGTTTCAAATGCCCTGTACCCTCTGGTAAACTGTTACAGTTTGCTTTGGAAAATCACCATTTTTTTATGGGAAAATCAACTATTTCAATTGCCATTTTCAATAGCTATGTTAAATTACCAGAGGGTACTTGTCAAAATGAGGAAATCATCCTACAATGTTTGGGGCTCTGAGGTGTCATGCTGTGAGCCCATCTGACAGTCGTAGCCTTATAGCAAAGTCCATAGCAAAGTCTTCGCCACTTGAAAATTGAGTTTTCTCTACCGCAGGCTGAACCAGATGTGCCAAGTCCAGTGGTCCCTCTCTTGGTTTGAGAAACTAATTCAACTTGATGGGACTTAACAAGCTGGTGCATATTGTGGTGAAAGGGATTGTTCATGGGGACTCAACCAACCCTTCAAGGGTAACGTCCGAAAAGGGCTGGCTTATGAAGGATCAACAACCACTCAGAAAGGATTATTGATCACGGGGGGGTCAGCTGTGGGGGGGCTGCTGCTCAACGTTTGAAGAGGGAGAGTCACAGCAGGTATCGCCTTTCATCAAGTTTCTGTAGGATTCTTTCAGCAAGTATCTCGTGTACACATTCAAACATCAACTCTTCCATTTCCATGTGTTTCCTTAGGAACAAATCACGGCCCCAACGTATGTTGTTCCCTTCCTGTCGACAACGTGGCTTAAGTAGGAACGCGATGCATCCGTTGAGCCGGGGTCCCAGCTGCTGACGCCACGACCCTTGTTCCTAGCTCATGATTTCATGGAGATTGAACCCATCCTCCCAAACATGACCCCACAATAAGAATGGTTTCTGAAGGGCTTATCGCCAGCAACAACTAATAAGGGATTGAATGATGAACCATGAAAAACATTGAAGAACTACAAGGTGATGTCCCAGTAGTTTTTGGGAAAATTCAACTGATAACTGGGGGCACAATTGTGGGGGAAACTCAAAATTGTTCCTCCTCCTTGGGCGCTGTGTTTGCTCCAGATTTTTTGAGGTCCAGTTAAATCCAATAGCTTGATTATACATGTCAAATCATTTCTGAATCTCAGTCATGCTCCAATATATGATCAATATTTTTCTACCAACATATGACCCAATCTGTTGCATCGCCCGTGCCAAGGAGACGATTTTTCGATGCCCTAACAGGACATGGCTTCAAAGCTGCTGGCCTGCAGCGGTCATGGGACACGTGGGACACGAGGCCAATGATGAGGACTCGACTCATCAAAGTGGTGGATTGACACAGTGCAAAATGGTGGATTCAATCATGAACATTCGTGAATTGAGTACCAAAATTGGTGATGTTGAGCGCTACAATTGATGATTGTAGCATCCCTAATTGGAAGTTTCCTAGCCATTCGGCTGGTCCCGTTTCTGCTGATTTGTTTCAATATCGATGGGATTGTTTTCCGCAATGCCAGTGGATCAGGGGAGAGAACTCAATCCTCGCTACCTATACATGGACCCTGCCTACATACGGATATAGTATATATTTTGTTTATCATATATATATATATATATATAAATACATATCTACACTAATTTTAATACATACCTGCTTGGCTTCCCTACCTGGAATATTGATCCCACGAATGATGCGCTGGAATGGTCTGCGCGCAAGGGCGCAGTTGGGTCATGATGTCAACTCCTGGTTGCCAAAGCTTGAATTGGGCATCCTAGACGTGGACGATGTTATCTTGATTTTCATTGGATTGGTTTATGGGAAAAATTACAGGAAACCCTCATATTTGATGGTAAAAACCATGGTTTCCTGTAGATTTTCCCTTAAACCAATCCAGTGAGATTTACCATAGTTTATATTTATATTGCATATTCTACCCAAAATGGTAGTGTGTTATTCCAGTTTGCCTTAGTTCACCCGGATTTTCGCAGTGTTGAATTTGTACAACATAAGATATCCATAGATTTTACCCAGATCTCTCCACCCTGTGAGGTGAAAGCCTTGGAAATTCCGATGGACTTGGTGGAGGTTTTCGTCATTGGGTAAGTAACCATTGAGGTACTTCAGCTTTCAGAAACACTACCAATATAGATACGCATAATGATTATAGCATGGTGATTGGTTCTTTTCTGATTTGTGATTGTTTGTCAGTCATTTGACCAGATTGTATGGCGATCCGCCAGACTTCAAGACCTAAAAACTGACAGTTTTGCTGTATATCAAGGTATTGTACTTCAAGTCTGAAGCATACATTGTACATAGGAATCCTTTTTGGATTTGTAATATGTTTTACCCATATCTTGTGAGCAGCTCGCACAAGCTTAACCGTGCCCCTCAAGGGGAGCACCATGGGAGCCTTACCCTGCCAGGATCTTCCCCAGAGGGAGCTACTAAGGCTCTGGGAGGCCGCCATGGCACTGTGGGATGGTGAATTGCCAGTAGCAGCTGGGAAAGAGACCCACTATTTGGATGGCTAGACTCCGGCTAGACGCTCAAACCCAACATGACCAACTTTATTGAGCCATGTCCAAGTTTGGAGATACGTTCAGTCCTTGGTATGGTTGGATTGGCGGCTGAAAATATCCCACAATAAGGGTCATTGTCACATAAAGGACTTCCAGCAGTGCATAGCAGTGCCCATTTTTTCCAGACACATAACCAACCCATCCCATCCTACCTGAGATACTTTAATTTGATGAAGATGGCTTTCTTTATCGTTCTTTCCTAAAATCCCAAACGGATGAATCGGTTTCCTGCTATGATCCCATGATCAAGATTAGGAGAGAGATATACTGTATGTAACTCACGTAACCAGCAACATGCCTTGCTAAACTGGGCATATTTCTGCCGGAGTACCGGCTGAGCGGCTGAACCCCTCCAGGTCCAGAGGCTTACCGCTCCGGAAAGCGTCGCTGCCGGAGAGGACTTGGGGCCATGATGGGGTTCTGCTGATGGTTTCGTAGCTGGAAGGAGATGACAATGACATGACATCACAAAAGTGTGTCAGTCCCAACCATCACAAAGAAACAACAAGACAGACGTATGTCCCAGCCTTTTTCTTAACATCACCAAACATCAACATCTCAGATCAAGAGTGTGACCAGTTGCCTCCAAAAAAAACCTGGATGCTGCAGGAGACATCACTGGAAGATGGGCTCTATTTGTAGCCAAAAAAATGACTGGCAGGTGATGGCTGCCCCAAGGTTACACTTTGGTTCCGGTAGCTACTTGCGAAGCCATTGATGTAGGGATTGACTCCGGTGGAGCAAGTTTTAAAGCCCCGCAAAATTTGCCAGTTAGCTCAGGTAGCCCCGAAGTGGGACATGTCGATTGAGCATGATTGCACCTTCTCTTATTGTTCTTTCGGGCCAGGGTTCGCGAACCAGGCAGGGGCCAGGTGAAATAAAATTCACTGATACTGCTGAAGTGCTCAAGGCAATCCAGGCAAAAAGCGAAGATCCTCCTACTTCACACTAGCAATCAGTTTCATGTCGTGACTGGCAGAGGGGCTTGAGGTATCTTGAGGTCATGCTCCAATTTGTCCAATTTCGCAAATGGCTCAAGTGTTGGCAGAACCCCGGTGGCGCCCAGAGCTGTGGCCTCCGGGCGTGGGGTCTCAGTGGCATTGGGTCCACTTACGTAGAAAAATGTCGACCAGTAAAAGCCCAATCATGATAAGTGTTTCTACTTTCTACATGTTTCAATTACATATTCTTGAATGTTCTTGACATGTCTAGAATCTATGATAGAACATCATGATACAGTGGATGGACCCCAAGAAAATCTCAAGCAGTCTAATCCTGCTTTAACTTCGGCAAGTGAGTAATGTGCTTACCCAGTTATTTTAATTCCTTCAGGGACCACGTGAGAAGATCAAGCGATCATGCTTCTGAACATGCTTGCACATTTGCAACATTTATTGTGCAAAGCATATTATGTACTTAGATATCTACATGGACATTGTTTGTACCACCGTTTATGAGTACTTAAATGGTCATAATGGTCTAGATATGCCCTGAATCCTGAATTGCTGCAATTACAATCCATGCACTGGTTTTGTAACCTGAAGACATGAAGGAGATGGTGCCTGCCATTTTTCTTTGCAGTCCTACTTGAGTCACGGACAGTGTCACCTTCTCTGTACAGAGTCTAGTGGACGTGTCGCCATATGTCGCCTAATGGTACGGTCTCCTCAGTGGCTGACGTTGACAGGTCTGCCCATATGAAGCTATTGACCCACAACCTCTTGAAATGTCATGCTGACGTGTTTGGGAAAAGATGGCTGGGCGGGGGCAGTGAGATGTCCGATTTGGACATCAAACGTTGGAGGTATGATATCCCAACCACCACGTGTCATATGCGCTTGTCTCAAAAATTGCAAGTTTGCTGTTCTGAAAGTGATGTGACAAACCAGACCCCAACAAAAAAAGGCGAAGGAAAGGGCCCTCAAGCCAAAGATGCTTAGCGACTGCGTTTCCAGGTAATAAAAAAGGGGTCACGAATGGTTTCCCGCTGATCATTAGAGCGGTCACCATGAAGTACGAGGATGGGACTGCCCGGCGTATCATGAGGGAAACGAAGCCCGCTGATGCCCACTCACCTGCAGCCTCCAAGTGCTTCGTTGTGATTCTCAGTGCCTGATACATATAGCTGTTGTGCACCAACAATGTGTAACATCTAATCTTCATCTATCACTGGATAGATCAGGAATCCTCATTTCAGAGGCTGTTCCCCTTAAAACGCCCCCGCCTGCAGGAGACGCCTTACGAACAGAGCTTTGTCAGTGCCATGGTCCCAAAGTTGGAATATGACGCACTGCTGAAGGCCCCGGGCGTCCCAGATGGCATCCCAGATGGCATCCCAGGGCGCGCCCATGGGCACCCTTGCAGGCCCTTGGAGAGATTCGGGACTGCAGCAATTTCGAAGGCATTGAGAAGCCCCTGACCTCAGTATTTTTGAACCAGAAATTGAGCAGTGCTGCAGCTGCAGTGGTGGCATTTCAGTCATTTGCTTTTTTTTGGGGACATAAACAGCATACAGTGAGGGGATTAACAATCTGTTGACAGCCATTTTCGTGTGAAAACCCGGTGACCAGGATCCTGACCAAACCGTTGCAAGCATATGTGGTCATTAAACTTCATGAAACAGTTGGATCGCCGGCGGATGCAACCAACAATAACCTGAGACCTGGGGCCTAGGCTTGCTCACACTTTGGCGAATCCAAGCCGTCAGGGGTTCACCACTTTCACTACAAACAGATTCAATTTTTTGACCCATGATGGCACAAGATATACAAGATGGATTTCCGCTGAGAATTCGTTTGAATGAAAACTTGTTTTGAATGACTTGACTAGTAAAAAAGCTGATTTCCATTTGATATTCCATCTTTTTGGGGATGCTACAGCCCAGGCTGGAACAATTTCCAATCCTGCCCTTGGCCTTGCCTCCAGACCATGCAGCTCGGCGCCAACCTCTGCTGTAAACATCAGGGGGGATATGGGGGGATCATCCATGATCAACATGTTGTATATCGTACACTATATATAATATATAAAGATTACTAAATACATGCATATATTATATATATACACATGTGCAAATCACATATATATATATATATATATAAATACATACGTGTGTGTGTATGTGTATATATATATATATTTACATATGGATTGATTTGCATAGATGTTTGCCCCGATTGCTTCCAGCGTTCTGACCTTTGGATAAATGTGGCGCTTATGTCACTGGGAAGGTGGCTAGCTACTGCTCCAGAAATCCTCCCAAAGTTGCTTACACAATACCCTCTGGTGAACTAACATAGCGGCCATTTATAGTGGATGTTCCCATTAAAAATTGTGATTTTCCATAATTATGCTAGTTTACCAGAGGGTAAATAAAAGAGCCCTAGCATTATAAGCGACTCTTTCCCAGCTGGACGGAGCAGATAAATCGTCACTGGTTTTTCCAGAATCATGTCATTTGGGGGTTTCCGAAAATGGGGGTACCCGAAATCATCCAAGTTACTGGTTCTTCTAAAATGGGCAAAGCAATGGGAAAGCCATATTTTAGGAATACCTCCATTTGATCCACAAAGGATGCTTCAGGTGCGCTTTTGTCTAAGGAGAAGAATGAGGAGTTCTTGAAGCAGTTGCATGCATGGAGCCCTGGACCTGCAGCAAACTTGCTTTTGCAAACTCGCTTTTGATGAGGATGATTATGATGATGATGATGATGATGATGATGATGATGACGACTATCATGTTTTTTTGAAGCTTTATATTAGATACTATGTGTGAAGATGTTGTTATCAATATGTTTCACATTTTTGTTGTTTTACATTATGTCGATCATTGACACGCACACACACACATATATATATACATACACATATATATACATATTCATGTTACTGCACTGATTGCTTTATGATAGCTAGCTATACCAATACTGATTGTGAAGGCGAGCACAAGGACAGCGGAGGATGGCGTATAGCAGCGAACTACAGTGGCAGATGCAGATACTCAACGGCTCAACGACCTTTAAAGAGATTCAAAGACTCAATAAATTCATTTGGGAATATCTGAACATAAACTTGGCTAGAATCCTGACGATGGCGATGGACAGAGGGATATATAATTATCTGAAAACGGAGTGAACCCCATTTAATGGCCACTTATTTTAAAAGATGTTAAAAAGGAAGTTATGGAAGATGATGATAATCCAGTGGCTTTTGGTGATTTTTGGTGTACCTTGTTGTCAAACAAAGATGTTTCCATGGTGCTTCACATGATGGGATGGTTCAAGGGACGCTCAGTGACTGCTTCACCGTGCATGATGTACATATATGAACATAACTGGGTCCCTTGAAGGGTGGTATCTACTCCCGCAGCACCCCTACACTGAGTATCGGCAGATGGGCGTAGCACGTGCAAACATACATATGAAAGATCACAAATTAAGATCAAAATCTCATCGGACATAAGACCACTGAAACAGCATGTTTGGTTGTTTTGTCCATGTTCAGATTGTTCCGGAAATTTGATGGGTTGTGATAAACCATAGGAAGAGATCCAACAGTGTTGCGGCTCCTGCAGACGGTTCTCTTCGACTTGAACTTGATCGAAGGTTCCCTGGTTTGTGCGGCGTCCCAAGGTGGGTGCCGCGATGCTGGAGGAACAAACATCTGGGAGGAAACATGAGGAAACTATGGCTGGAAACTGATGTGAACTGAATTTACTTGAAGGAACTCAATTTGTAGATGAATGAAGGGTTCAAGAGTTGCTTCGTAGTCGGACCGCTCTGGTTGACAAAGGACCTCCAAGTGGTTGTTTACTGGGATAATGATGTGGAATATGGATTAATGATATTCGGACACAGTACCCCATGTGGTTTCCATTTTGACGAGAAATATAATATTGGTATCAAGCCAGCTGTTTACTGTTTACTATTGAGTTCATACCAGCCGTGTAGCAACATGGTCATGCCAGACCCCCAATGCCCAAGGCGTCAAGGCCGGCTGAATGCGGCATGGCTTCCATGGTAAACTGTGAAACTACCAGAGGGTAAATTCAACTTACATGATATCATGATATATCCCCATATGAGTTTGTTACATATCCAGGAAGGTCCAATTATTAACCATGTCATCAATTACCATTTAATCATTAGCATCAATTAATCAATTATATAATCTAATGAATTAATATATTCCAATTCTATGCAATAGCTGAACGAAGTATTTGATTGTAGTTAAGTACCTTGATATGAATTGCAATGTCATTGAAATCAGTACTTCCAATCATATCATCCCCATATGAGTTGGTTAAATATCCACAAAATTCGCATTCTCCATCGATATGTCAGACGTCATCAATTACCTGAGGGTCCCACATCCGTCCTGCCATGGTGCATTCTTGGGCCCCTTCAGGTCCAGAGTCCGGCCGTGTCTTTCCGGTGAACGTTGGGCCCTCTGCTGGACTTGGCACCATGGCACCTGTAGCTATGGAGAATCACAGTTTTTAATGAGTACCCTCTGGTGAACTAACAGTTTGCTATTGAAAATGGCCATAGAAATAGTGGATTTTCCCATTGAAAATGGTGATTTTTTTCCATAGCTATGTTAGTTTACCAGAGGGTATATTGATGATAAATCATCTATAGATGGGCCTGTGAAAAACCACATGGTTACCACTACTAAAAGATACAAAAAGAGAATTCAATGGGAAGTTCGGGACCCTAAAATAGAGGTGCTGTGCCAGATAAAGCCATATTTTGGGGCATATCCTCTTGCATAGGTAGCCCTTGCATAGGTAACCTTTGCATAGGTAGCCCTTGCATAGGTAGCCCTTGCATAGGCCTTACATATCTATTATATAGCACTAGTACCTTCAATTTAGGTAATATATTTATTTGAAATGACTATTGAATATATATATATATTTATATATATATATATACATATATACATATATATGTTGATATATATATATATATATACACATATATTTGGCGAGCACTAGTACATTCAATTTAGGTACCTGAAATGGCGATTGAAGAGGGCAAATTTAGCAGTTTCTGTCTTTTTGGAACATATATATATATACACCGTATACCACGATTTTTTGGTCGTGAATTGATGCTTTTCTTTAGGGCTACTAGATATCGTTCTTGCATTGATTATTGGGGTATTTGCAGGTCAATGCTTATGGATACACATGGATGATTAGCAAACCTTTTACTCCCCCAATACCTTTTGCTTTTTGATATATCTATGTTGATTTCCTGTTTGCAAGCTCAAATATAAGCCTCAAGGACCTCCAGAGTTTGCAGGGACATCTAAGGACACCCAGGGACATCCAGGGACCAGCTGCATGGTGGAAACGTCAGGATGGAATTCCCAACATGTTGCTGAACGACGACGAGGTTTGAGCTCCGCCAGAGATCTGGAGAGGATCGTCCCAAAAGAACCCAAAAGATCTCAAGAACCAGGGAGAATGGTCAGCCGCAACGAAATAGAACATACACGCCTTCAGGAGATTAGTCCAGAAGAATATGTATATATATATATAATTATATATATACACAGTGTATATATATATATATAATTATATATGTATATATGAGGTGAAGAACTTGCAAACAACCAAGTAGGAAATGGAATAACCCATGTTGAAGCCAGTTGGTCTCTGCGAACGAATGATCCTCCAAACAGATCTGCATTTTAATCATGCAGTCAAAACGCAATGAGATGCCCAGTGTGTGTATGGCACAAGAACTCGTAAATGATGATTCACTAGTTGCCAATCAGGAACTCAATAGATCCCCACTTCGACAGGCCATGGGGTTCATTCACCAGTTTGTTTTGTTGCTTCGGGACTCCATTTGGCAGCAAAATCGATGGCTGGGTCGAATGGGTTGCACCCAGTGCCAACCTCATGGCCCGACATTTGGCACGTCAAAGGGCCAACGAAAAGAATCAGCAGGGTCCCCCATTGAGGTAGGTAAACCCCAGCAGCTGATCTAAGCGCCCAATGTCCGCCATCTGCGGGGGAAAAGTGGACAAGCTCCTCTGGCTTTGGGGGTTGTTTGTTTTGATTTTGGCCGTTGCGCACTTTCAAATGCCTCCAGGAAAGCGATATCTTAACGGCCCTGAGCCTGGAAATTCTGGATGAGCTTGGTAATTTGGGTTTTTTATGGTCCATAGATGATATAGATCTTAGAAACACATGCCCAGCTGCCCAGCTGTGAATGTGTTCTTGCTTGCTTGACATCCCAGGTTAAACATGGTCACTCACGATTTCCAGTGGGCGCACCGAGATCATCCCTAAAGTCCCTAACCAGCTGCTGTTTCTCCACTGCATTCCACTGATGTCACAAAGGGCAGAAGATGATAGAAGCACACTGCAGACATGGAACCATATTGGACCGCAGAGTTCCAATGGATCAAGCGCAACGAAGTAACAAGGCACAAGGTCTCACAAGCATCCAAGTGGCATGAGACACGGAACATTTTTGCCATCCCACGTGAGTCATAAGTTGAGAGATATTAGGAGTGTGGTGTACCACAATCACAACAGATGCTGAATTAACTTACTCTGACACATTAAGATTGAAGATTGGGTGCGCTGTAGGGTTGTGTCTCACCAACGTGCTAGCTGCCAGCTTGACTGCAGAGGGGCCCTGAGACACTGGCTGCCAAAGTTGATTCAGTTTCAGCGCAGTGCTGTGGTAAAACCACCGATATATCCATAGCCCATTTATCCCAATGATTCCATTTTCTTGTTAATGAAGCCATACCTCAACAACGGGTTTGATAATGTTTAGTATGTCAATAGTTGTTATTGAGAAACATAGCAACAGCAATTCAATTGTAGTTGTAGGGTATGGTCATGAGTCATGCGTTCAACTGCGGGTCAAAATAATATTTTCAAAAAAAAACATGTTGCAGAATATCAAGCCTTGCGACTCCTGGTGTTCCACAGCAGCCTTTTCCGGTTTATGTCCAGCAGCCATGCCTAGGGTGGGGCTCCCAGCCGGGGGTTAGCCCCTCGGATAATTTGACCTTTTGCTATATTGAAAACCATCATTTTTGAAAGGTAAATCATGTACAAACAGGCCATTTTCCGCAGCTATGTTTGATTACCAGAGGGTCACTTGAAAACTTTGGAAGATCACAAAGACCAGAAAGCTCTCACTGTAAATGATGGGTCAGCAAGGGAAATGATTCCAAGAATGGCTTTTTTCAGGTTTGTTGCAGGCGTTGCCCAGATAGATGGAGGTTCCTCTCCAGCAGCTTCCAACCTCGGAAAAACAGCACCCAAAGCGATTATAGAAACGGCCCGATTAGACCGCTCACCGGGTACGGTGCTGAAATGACTTGTACATGGCCATGGGAAGCATGGGAAGCAGCTTGTCCCAACTGATTTCTGTAGATTTGTGTGGCATGGCCCCGGCAGGAACGGCTGGTTCCCGCCCAGAAACAGCATTCGTTGGTTGGCCGGCGCTTGTCGCACAACTCTTTGGGATCCGGAAGAACAAGGCGGGTGATCTCACACTGATGGGCCCCTGATGATTTTGCTGTGAATTCAACGAGATGATGATCCAATCTACCCAATTACCCACTGTACTTTCCCCCCAGTGATGTTATATTCAGTAGCTGGCTGTTTGACTCTAGTGGATCCCAATCCACTAGGCAAATCCTGAGGGACATGGGCGGTACATGTAAATCTGCGAGTGGGGGGTCATCATTGAAAGGAAGCTATGACGCTTTCTGGTTGGTCCCAGCCAAGGTGATTTGCCAGGAATATCCAACCCATTGTTGATTGGTGCTTTGGGTTTGTGACGTTGGTGATTTGGACCTCGAGGAGACCCTCACATCAAAGGCTAACAACCTGGGATAGGGTGATGTCTTGAGAATCGTTAGTCATTTCCAGAGCCATTGGAAGTAGCCATTGGGTAGCCAACTTGGGCATTAGAAAGCTTCATGGCTTCATGGCCTGCAGGCAAGTCTCGTGTGAAGAGGTGCCTCGAACGAATCTGTAGTCTTTGGTTTGCTGCAAAAAAGGCAACACTAGAGGAGGCTGGTGTATTTCACCATTAGAATTAAAAGCATCTACAAACATTTTCTGGCGAGGATGGTTTGAGGTTGAATCACCATTAAATCTCCTAAAATCACCATTTTCGTTGGTTGAATGAACATGAAATCACCATTCTATCCTCATTGATTGATTGAAAAGACGACTCGTGCTGTACTTGATTAAGGCTAGAGGGCCTTCCGAAACAGCCACTTGAAAAATAGGAGAAAGACACACCACCGGAATGCACAGGAAGAGGAGTTCCTGGTGAGTTGAGATTTGATCCATTGTACTGTATGCCTACAGTATATGTGGTATGTATCTTAAGTTTGAATCGTCAGTGGTGTTTTTACATTCCCCCCCCCCCCAAAGAAAAAAAAAACACACACACACACACACAAATGGCCAGCGAATTTCTACGCCCCAGGTGCCATGGGTGGTTCTCATGGAACAGATCTCAAAGGCGATGATGGCAGCTCTCTGGGGTTGAACAAATCATGGGCATACTGTACATGATAAACATTGATAAACCATCCAGTGGCTAGTAGGGAGCAAAGCAGCTATGGGTATCCACATTCCGTCACATTCCTTATGTTAAATGGGAAGCCAATTGGAGCTGCAGCTACAAAAGTCTAGTTTCCAAACACATGATACTAAATCATCTTGCCAGGAGCTCATATGACATTTTGTCTTTGCCAGTTTTCAAGTCTAAGATTTTCATGGTATGTCCCAGAGGAAGTTATAACAAATGCCAAGCTGTTTTTTTCAATAAACAACCTTTTAGCCATGTTCATGGAGTAACATCACACTTACAAAAGGTTGGCAAGGTTGCAGGGCCAACGGGGTCCCAATTGGGAGGATTGGGAGACGTCACCACATGTCGTGGCCGGAGATTAGAGCTAGATTCAGCAGGGCATCTCGAGAAATTGGGGGAGACAGGCGCCAAAGTCCACCAATTTGTTATTATCCAAATATTCTGATAATAGTGACACTGATATCCAAATATTCTTAACCAAAATTGGAGCACCTAAGGTCATTGTAAGGAGGAAATATGACCCGAGGTGCTCCAAATTTGAACACATGAACTGCCTGTAATGGACAGGGGGAGTTGGCACTTGTTTACCTCGGCGAAGATTGGGCCCAATCTTTGAAACATCAGCCGAGTGCTGGCTGCCACAAGTTAGTTTTGTAACACAGGATGTCCGGCGCACCATCATTCAAATTATTTTGATTATTTTGTTTTTCTTCAAAAAGGCCACTGGACTCAGAAATCGAATGTTCTGACTACCAGCACCCAGCTTTGAGTAGTATCTAGGGGTTTGTCAATAGACTTGCGTTCTATCCAGGAGCAGAATTTGTACATCCAGATTATATCCACCATTATTCTTGTCCTTTAGCACATTCGACATTAGCAAGATGTATGATACATTGCCCAAGCAATTCAATTTCACGATGCAACGTTTCCAGAGATTGTGGAGGTTTGCATCATGCAAGCTGTTCCCAATCGTGTTGAACAGAAACACACATGCCATGTTTGTTGTATGATTGTTTCATTATTTGATGCCCACATGGATTGACAATATGATCTATGATCTAGACGTTGCCAGGCGAATGGCACCAGAGGGAGATCCTTGGCTGAACTGCTTGTCTCATTGAGATGGCAATGGAGAGAAAGGGTCGACTTAGGGAGACAGGGAGGGAGGAGAGAGAAAGAGAGAGAGAGAGAGGGAGGGAGGGAGGGAGGGAGGGAAAGAACACACACACACATACGTATATATATATACATATAATATAGACGTTTCGAAGTGTAGTACTACCGTAGTAGCTAAACATACTTGGGTAGTCAAGATTCCACTGTCTCCATAATGCATGACCAACATGAGCCCAAACATGTGTGGGCCCATCGGCCCAATGTTTGACCCATTTCTTGCAGACAGCGTTTGCACAGGAAATTAAATCAGGTCAAGTTTCTGCCCACACGAACCTATCAGCAGCTTGGAGGATCATCCAACTTAGTAGTCAGCAAGTAATCCGTTCCCCCTAATACTAAACCCCTCCCCCCCCCCTAATAGTAAACACCTCGGGTAGTTTTAAGTATTAGGGGGGTATTTATTATTAGGGGGACCCCTAATAGTAAGCGCCAGACCTTAATATTAAAAACTATTTTTCTTGATTTCAAAATCAATTAAATTTCAATTTAAAACGCAATTAATACGTTGCAAAAAATTGGATTTCGAAGCGGACCCCTAATAGTAAGCGCCAGACCTTAANNNNTTAAAAGTCAAATTGGCCAACCACAAATTTCCCAAAATTGGAGATGGACCCTAGTTTTTAGTATTTGGGGTACGTTTAGTAATAGAGGGAAGGGATTAGGGTTCTATCTGATTACACACTTATCACTTTCTGTAAATCATGTCCCACCTATCAATGGTATGACCTCATCTTGGCGATTTGTGAGCACCATGGCTATTCACTGCTGCGACCCTCCAAGAGGGGCCCGCTGCCCGAGGCAACTATGTGGCCAAAGTTGGGCCCCTCAGAGATCCCAAGATGATCCCAGCAGGGAAATCCCCGAACTATCCCCGAACTCAATAGAGATCTTAGTGGGAAAATCATCTTTGAACAGGGATTTTTTCAGCAAGCCATGTTTGATCACCGGATTGTAGTCAGCAGCTAGCACATATGTCGCCGATATTTGATTCTGCGGGATGTTTGGTCTAAAAAGTTCCGAACCGGGATTATATCCTGCGACCATGGAAACCCGCCTCTTAGACTAACCAGAACTTTAAGTTTCCAATGTGGTCATTGTGGCCCAGCTATGGTAATTGAAGCATGCAAAGTGGATGATCCTCCCACATCCCTACCTTGAGAGCACCAAGATGTTGTCCCTTGCCCAAACGGAAGATGGCATATGATGTGAGGATGTGACTTCTTTCAACCCAGGCAGAAAAGATCAGAGAGAGAGAGAGAGAGAGAGAGAGAGAGGCGCCTACCATCCCAGAGTTGGTTCAAGGGAAATTTGCAAGCACACCTTACGGTTGAGGGTAAAAACCATGGTTTCCCCCGTGCATTTCCCTTAAACCAATTCATTGATCCCAGTTTTTTTGGCTGCATGCAGCCGCAAGAAAATCTGCAGGTGCTACCAGACTGGAAGTACAATGCTACTGCTCGTGACCCTGAGGAGTAGCTGAAAAGGGGGCATGTGATGCTCATCAATTCTTTCCAAAGGCCAAAGTGAGGATGCTTGCAAGTTAACAAATAGACGTTAACCACAAGCATAGATTGCTATACTTACAACTACTTATATGGTCCACTTATATATTTATATGTTATGGAGAAGTGGCTCGCTTTTGAGACCACGTTGTATGACGCTTGGGAACTAGATGCACAACAATTTTTTATGGGTAAAACTTTGGTTTGGCAGGTTATTGGGATATCCTTTGGGAGTCTTGAGGAAGGTTGGCCAGTTCCCCTGCTTTTACACTATGGATGGTTTTACAACATGTACAACCCACGGTTTCATTTGGGTTTCCTTTGAACCAATCCATGAAGCGTCATATTTGTCGATGACGTCTAACATTTTCCACTGTATGGTGTTGCATGTTGCTGTGTATCCATGTTTTTTCTCAGGGATCTCAGCATCGTTCCAGGACATGTCAGAGGATTCGGACGAACTGCCACGGCCGAAGGGTAAAGCGCTGCGGCCTCGACACGGGCGGCATCCTGATGATGTGCAGATGTGGGGATGATGGGGAGCCAGCAGATAGCCCAATCAGAGTGTTTCCTCTTTAGGGTTGGTTGCCAACAATGCACATTGCCAGATGATGTTGTTTGCAAACAAAAAACCTAAAGTTCATTTGGTTTTTAAGCAACAAACGTCAAGGTTACTCCCAACACCCCAGATACAAGGGGCGGAAAATTGGTGAATACAGAGATTAAATTACTAATTCTCCCTCCCCCTGTGATTTTATCAACAATGTAGGGATTATTGGGACCACTCCATGATGTGATGATTGTAGTTGTTCAATGTTGTTCATCTTCCCTTGATCTCCCTCGTATCCTCCGCTGAAGCCACCTGCTGATGGACACTCACGATGTCTTATAGGAGAATCATCAATCTCATCAACGGATGATGCTCATGGATTTTCCACACTGGAAACCACTGCCAGCTTTGTTTAAGGGAGGCCGCAATGATATCCCCATTTTTTTACCCTCATTTCCACTGTTTCACCATGGTGGGCAACACATTTCGTTACGGTCAATCCCCCGGATCCCTTAATGCAACAGATGGAACCTACGGAAGGCCAGAAACATGCGGAAACTGTGATGGGCCCTAAGAAATGCATGCATATGTGTGGTTACATATCAACTTATGTATACTATACTATATATAAATGTGCCGATCTCCCGAGTGGCAATGGAGAGAGAGAGAGAGATTTAAATCTGCGTGGGGCTTGGTGCCCAGATTTTGTTTTGGTGGTGTGCTACCAGTGACATGCCCCAGTTGCTAAGGGATACCAAAGAGAAGGCTGTGAAAAGAATCCCCAGGCAGCGGACGTGTCAAAGCATCAGCTCCCAAAAAGTCAGAAGGACACGCCAAAAAAAGAATGGTGATGTAAGAAGCACAGAAAAGTAGAGATCTCAGAGCCAACGGGAGGAATTGCATAATGACACTCATCTTAGGTTTAAAGATGTGGTCCTTCTATTGGAATCTGAACAGGCTACTCTGAGGTGACACCCACTCGTCCCTATAGCTTTTGTACGCCAACAGAACTGGTTTCGAAAAAAATGGGGCCTATTGATGGTATTCCGAGGTAGGTACACCGGATCATGCGGTACCCCCCACCCTGCCTATGAAGATTGAAGGGTGTGGGAAGTTGACCTCAAGTTCTCACAATGAAGTTTACTACGGAGTATGTTCGCGATACGTTGCTCACCACACATGATTTTCGTAACCCTAGACCCGCTCTTTGCAGTCATCAAAAATGCATTAGCACATTCGTAATCAAAACAACTCACTTGTGACAAGAACAACTCATGCATTGTTAATTCGTAAGCCCCAGAGTTGATCATGGAGGTTCAACATGGTTCAAGCACCCCCACCCGGCCAGGCGCTTAGCCCCAAGTTTGGAAGGCTGTCGTTGGACCACCTGGTCGCATGTGCGAATGCCCAGCGGCGCAGCGGTGGTGGTGGTTTGTCTCTGTGGTCAATCTTAAGCGGAAGTTGGGGCGATTGTTGGTAAAATCCCAAACACATGCAACCTATGAGAATCTATGAGCCAATGCATTCTATGCATTTTTACAGGTATGATGAACTTACTATTGATTCGGGTAATAAATTATTGTGATAATGAATTGCGAATCAATGAACAAAAAATGAATTTGTTTGTGGATGATTGCGGTAAGCTGTTTATGTCACTTTCTTAGAGTGACCTCACTGGCCCCCCTGACAATACAAGATGTGTAGTCTCAAGGAAAGTCATCTTCAACTTACTGGTGCTTAGTAGGGAATGGGGGTTGCTGGGATGATTATTGATGGTTATTATTAAGGTCATTCCCCCATTCCCTGCTAAGCACCAGTAAGTCTCTCCGGTGGCTGGATTGAACACATTCCCTGGCTCCTTAAGGATCATTCCCTAGCTAGTCACATCCAGGGGCTGCACCCCATCGACCTCAATGGCCAAGTGGCCAAGATAGTGCCAAGATGCCGTTGGATTGACCGTTTGGTAACATGGCGGGCTGGTGGGAAATCCTCGAACTAAGTGTGTATTTTTGTTACTGTAATGGGAAAATAATCGAACTAAAGGAGGGATTCTCGAGCTAGCTAGCCATGTTTGATGACATATTAGAGTTCCTGTTTGCACTGGTTGACTAATGGGAAACAAATGATGGTACCGGATACCCTTCCAATTTTCTGAACATGAAACAAACTGATTCGCTTCGTTGTTTTTGTTTCCCTCCAAAAGGACCTCGTTGTTTATTTATGCTTTTCTTCTGACGGTCAATGTCAGAGTGAGTAGCTTGGGCATCGAGCACGGCCTTCCTTGAAGCACCACAATGTGACCAGGTTCATTACCCTCAGATTTTTTCAAGAGCAGATTTCTTCCCAATCTTTCGATTGAGCCTGGAAGAGTAGTATGCAGCTAGAGAATGTATGGAAAAGGGGGTTGTGGCTCATGAAGCTGCAACTTGGAATTAGAAATCGAAGACAGGAAGATACGCACAGCGGATGGGGCAGGCAAATAGATATAGACAATGGATAGTCCTCACGGGACGGCTGCGGGCACATACGCCCGACAGAGATAGATGTGTATAGATATGTCTACAACATATACATAAAGATAAAAGTCATAAACAACTACAATAATAAGTACAACATTCTATTCATATGTTCAATTTATAGTTTTAGGTGTGCATATAATTGCATATAGACATATAATCATGTGTATATATGTATATATATATATACATGTGTATATATATATATATAGATATACATGTGTATATATATATATATAATCCGTGCGTGTGTGTGTGTGTGTGCCCATGTATCTACTGCGCGTCCCAGGTGAGTAGGCCCTTCACCCCAGACAATGAAGTTGGGCTCGGGGCCGTAGTCGGAAGGTGTCGGAAGTCATGGAGTGCTATGGATGCCATGGTCAAAACATGGCTGGTCCTGCGAAACAAATGGTGTTTCTTATGGGATATGAATGGGACGTGAATAGCACTTCATGGGATCTACACAACCAACTATTGGAAATGGGATTATGTCCCATTGTTTGGGGGAGATGGTCATTAATCTGTTACATCCATTTTTTTGGGGAGATGGTCATCAATCTGTTACATCATGGGAATGCATGACCATAATGCATTTTTTGGAGGATGGCACATATGAAGGCTCATGCCTCGTGATGTTTTTTTAAGCACCCCCCAAAGGTCGACACCAAAAAACCTAGGAAACCTGGGATAAGGGCGAAAACATCATCGAACTAGCATCCTGGACATACTTTTTGGCATGGTTTGGAAGTCACTGTGCACTTCTAGCAGTGATATCATAGGATATGTAACGACATCATCTAACTGATACATCTTATGCATCGTTCAAGTGCTGTTAAGTGATGGGCTGTATGGGTTTTGTTTGAATCCTGTCTAGGCTGTATGGGTGTTCGTCCACATGGCTTCATATTCCAAAAGATCAGCATTTGTGACCCTGGGGTCTACCCTCTGGTGAACTATTAACTATCAACATAGCTATTGAAAATGGCCATTTATAGTGGAGTTTCCCATTAAAAATTGTGATTTTCCATAGTTATGTTAGTTTACCAGAGGGTAACAAAAAGATGTCCCATACCCACACCAGGCTTTGGCTTTCGCCATATCTTTAAGTGTGCCACACCAGACCAGCCTGTCGGGCCTTAGGACCCTGAAGCCTTTGCAATTCAACCTATGGGAGGTGCGGCGGATTTGAGAGTGAACCAGTTTTACCAACGTTGTTTTGGTCGAATTCTGGATAGTACATGATAGTACTAGAAGAGAGGTTTGAACTTGTAAAAGGCAGCTCCCAACTGTTAAAACATCTGTGTGCAGCAACTGTGACTTAATTGAAAAGAGTCTGCCATTCCAGCGGTATTGATGGTAGGTCAGTGAACTGCACGAGGATTCAAAGCGCAGCGCAACAAACCTTGTACTGACTTACTCATACTTCGGTTGATTTGTGTTGATTTCAGTTCATTTAGATCTAGAAATGGAGAAATCAAGAACTGTGCAAGATAGAGTCAGATAGACTCAGTGGCCTTGTAAGTATCATGTCGTGTCCCCCAATTCCACCATTTCCCACCCTCCGGCGCCAGCAAAAAACTGGCCATGGCGAGGAGAAGCGCATCTTCTCTCCCAACCGATCGCAGGGAGACCAAGCGACCGAACCAGCCGTTGGTCGCTGATTCTGTTTCGAGTCGTTTGGGTATATACAGAAAGGGCCGCCCTGAATGTAGCAGTATGTAGCAGTTGCCAAGCACATCCAAGCACTTTTTTAGAGTTCCAGTTTTTCATGTTTTCTTTATGTTTTTTTTTCCTCATGATATATAATATATACCTACATAGAATTATCCACCACCATAGTTATTGAAGTTCACAACCAACTGAGCTGACGAGCTCCGGGACGACCTGCACCTAGGGCTGCTGGGTTTAAGCCCAATGATATCTGAAGTAAAAGGAGGCAACATCCCCGTATCAACACAAGGGATAGCACTTGGATGTTCCTGACCGCTTCATTTCTTCTACAAAAAGATGAAACATTGCTTGCTTTTCAGCCATTTCAATGTTATTTTAGCTGGGCCTCAGCTAAATGGATGCTAATTTGATCCAAGTTGATCCAATTTTCATCTCGAGCTGGCGAGCCAGGTGGCCCACGCAGCCGAAGAATCCCAAGGTCGCGGCCGCACCGCAGTTCTACGACCAGCAACGGCAGGCTCGGTCTCCGACATCCATTGGAACTGGGATGTTTGAATCCAAGGTTTGGGGGATGAACATGGACCGAGACATTATGATGCTCATCAGCTTAAAAGGATGATTTCAAATCATAGAAATGACATGAACAGAGTAGGTGAGTAAGTAGATCATGTTGGCTAATTATGCATCAAAAGACATGAATAGCATGTGAAACACTCTCAAACTTGTTTTTTCCCGGGAACCAATTTTTCTATATTTTTCTTACCCAATATGTTCGACCAGGGTTGACTCCCCTTGGTCATGTCAGGCTTGAGCTCAACCAACCAACTTGATACATTCTACCGTGCATTTTTTTTGACCCCTGTTTCTTGCAACGGGCGCCCCCAACAATTGACCAAACTTGTTTTGTTTTCATGGAGAAACCTTGCAAGTGTGGAATATGTCCCTCCTTTTACCATCCTTTGAGTATATCCTTGTGACACTTGTGAGTGGCTATAATGGCCATATAATTACTGTATGACCACAATTTGCCAACATTCTAGGGATTAATTACATCCCACCGGATGGCGATGCAGGGCTTGCCATTCTGGAAAGCGGTGACTTGGAAACACCAGGGCCAGTCAGGCACCCAGCGGTGTGCAAATGGAAGTCAGTTCAGAAACAAACGAACAACAAACGACGGCGACGGAGCCCATCAAACCAGGATGTGAACATAAGCCGGCCCGAGGCATATAGTTATATAATACAATGTTATATAATGTTATATAATATGTACGTATAGGCAAGTGTGATCCAGTGTGTGTACATATATATATATATATAAATATATATATATATATATACACACACTCACATGCAGACGAATGACCCACGAATTACCCACGAATTACCCACGAATTACCCATACATGTATAGACACGGATGTGTATAATCTACATATATTCAATGTGTATGCATATCTATACATATCTATACACAATATGTGCAGATAGTGTTGCAACATCATCATAAAGTCCTCAAAATGTTTTGAATTCAGCTCCATGCCTTTTTTTTTGCGCTGAGGATTTTCAGTGACCCGCCCCCGCTCAAGAAGCGACCCCGCCACTCAGCTGAAATGCTGCGGTCAAACTGCGGATGGAAGAAATCCAGGAGCTTTTGATAGGTGGTTTATCATGTTTATCCCATTGTTTATAGGGTTCCACCCATCCAAGGTGGTGCAGAATTCCTGAAAATCCACAGTAGTGATTTGTAGGTTGACATTCTCTTGTTGGATGGTGAAATATTTGCAGAGTCACAACCCAAAATGATGGTCCAAAAGAAGGACTAAGATGGGAAACCCAATGATAAACCATGCTAAACCTACCTTTTGGAGGTGGTTGATACAACCCACAAAAATGGTGATTTAGATTTTGGGGATGGTGTATTTTTGGGTTTACCACATTATTGTAATATGTTTGGGGTTGAAACCACCAACCAGCACTGCAGCCCCGCCCCAGTTTGGTGGCGGGATTTTTCTGGATCGTTTTGGGGGGGCATCCTTCAAATTTCATGATGTTTTTCTTTAAAGCTTCAAAGACTCCTAAATGCTAGAAGAATCACAGTGAAATTGATGTGGCCATTGACTTTCCACTGTTTTGCCACATCAATTCATGATGTTTGTCATCAGCCCATGCACTTTTTTCGGATCATTCACATCTCATGATGTTTAGCAACTCTTGAAACCAAACAAAACCAATGGAATCCCACTGGCTTCCCCGGGCTTTCTGAGGCTCCGCTGCACAGCGACGCGCCAAGGCCATGAGGTTTTTTTCATGATTTTCCCCAAGATCTACATGGATAAAGCTGACAAACCATCAAACCATATTAAACCACGGTCATTGACATTCATGGGAAACTGAGAAACCTTATTATGATTCTTTAAACATACACGGATAGTTGTATAATATATTATAATATTATTTATATTTATATATAATATGGTTTATCAACAATTACCATTGTCAATTTGATTTTAGGGTTTTGCCGTCTCGCCTTTGTCCTTTTAGAGCTTTGCTTGGTGTCAAGGTTGCATTGTTTTTAGTCCTACCGTGCCAGCCGTTTGCTGTCACCCACTTGTCGGAATTGGTCATACCGACAAAAGAACCATATTTGGAAGATTTGGGGGGATGAACATCCATTTGCCAATCTTACCGGCTGTTTCTGGGTTCATCAAGGCACAGGTTTTGACCCATAATTGCCCATGCTACATATGCAGCATGTTCATGTGTCGTCATGATCAGTTCGAGGGTAACACTACCTTTCATACATCGGGGATTGGGAAGTCATCCTTAAACTAGGAATCCCGTTCTTCGTCTTAATCAACCAATATTAATATTCGATGGAACGATGTGCGGGTGCCATTATTGTCTCTATTTTTGAATCCCCATTTTTGATGGTAAGAGTGGTAAGGCCACCATTTCTAGCCATTTCTGGTGGTTATATACCCTCCGGTAATTTAACACGCAAAATCCCAAGTTTTGATTGGAAAGCACAGTCATCGGCCAAAATGGCGGATTTTCCAGCAGGTCAGGTTTCTAGTGACGGGAGGGTACTTTTTGGCTCAAGGCACGCCACAGTTCTCGGACTTCCTCTTTCGATCTCATCCACGTAAGATGACGACACAAGAGACCCGAAACACCTTGAAGTTCACCCAGATGTGCAAATATTGGCCTTCCAAGCGTTGCAGAATGGGCAACGAGTGCAATTTCGCACACTCGTCCGATGAGCTGAGAACGGCACCAAGTTTGATTGGCACCAAACTGTGTTTTCAGTTCCATGGATGATATGGATGTGTAGATATGTGTAGATGGCTGGGCTGAGTTGTTGCTGTTGCTGTTGCTGTTGTTGTTGTTGTTGTTGTTGTTGTTGTTGTTGTTGTTGTCGTCGTTTTTTTGACCTGTTGTTTGTTAAAGATGTCAAAGAGGCATCCAAATTGCAGGTTGGATCTATGTTTGGGTGATGTACTGTGGAGAATGCCTTGGGATTTTTGTTGAGCCAGACGTGGTCGGAAAATTGTTCAAATCCCTTGTGTAAAATGCGGTTTGTACCGAGTCCGCGCAGCTTGATGGGACTTGAGGTTTCAGTGTCGTTTATCAGCAGTTCTCCCAGCATGTTTCCTGCACATAGCCCATGTGTTTTTAAATGGTGTACCACCCTCCCAACTAACACCAAATCACTCCTTTTCAGAAGAATGTAGTCTTCCATAGTCTTCCAACCTTCTATTATATATCTCTATTTTGTTTGCAGGGTCTATGTTAATGTGTGGTATGGTATCCAGGGTGCAGCGAGCATAAACCAATCACTTCCCAGGTTCACTTCCAAGGGACAGTGCCTGAAGGGTGCAGCATGCAACTTCGCCCATGGAAAGGAGGAGCTTCAGTCAATGCCAATTGAGGCAAGAACTCCAGTGGGGCGGGGACGCAAGGCGCGGAAGGCTGGCAGGGAAGCCATGACAGCTATGAACATCAAGGTGCAGGGAGGTGGATGGGTAGAGCATTTTGCAGGCCGGTGCTCTCCAGTAAACTAAGATAGTCATGTTAATCCATGGGGTTCCCGAGTAAATGATCGACAGCCGATGGATTTGCCGTATCTTGGATAATCGGGCAGTATATAGTTTGTCTGATTTTGTCCGGGAGGCAGGTCAAATGATACATAATATAATATTATATATGCATATCTATCTATCTATCTATCTATCTATCTATCTATCTATCTATCTATCTATCTATCTATCTATCTATCTATCTATCTATCTATCTATCTA